>QKWP01001196.1:95451-151471 GCA_003550325.1 Gigaspora rosea | reverse complement strand
CAATATTTAAAGAATTCGCCAAGATATTGTAAAATATTTTTTTGGTTAAAAAATTTCTTTAAAATTTAATATTTTCAGCTTATAAGCAACATAAACTTTTTGTCTTATAATATAAATTTAAATAATTCAAAAATATAATCCTTGTTATTAAATATTATAATACCAAATTTTATTTAAATATTTTAAATGATTAAAAAAATAGATCAGAGGTATATTTATAGTAAGTTTACAGGCAAATTTGCCTGCGAAGTAGTACAAACTAAGGGATAGCTTATATACTATAATTAAGGTTAGAATTTTATTTTGCATATTTTTTTAATTTTTTATTGTAAGGTATAAATTTTGTGTACTGATCTTATAAAAAAAGTCTTGCATATAGCAATTAATAAAAAATTTAAAAGTTATCTTACCTATTTATATATATTTCGGGGTCCTAGTACAATCATTATGTGGTTGATAAGATGAAGTTGCTAAGCTTTTATTAGACATTAATAAAATCTACGTATCTAAAAGTGGATTTTGTAACAATAATATAAGTTACCGTATGTGTCCGAAATTAAGCTACCTTTTTTGGCCAAAAAATTACACGAAAAATCATAAAGTAGCTTATTTTCGAAATATAGTATTTTTTGAAAAAATTGAAAAACGTACTAATAAAAAGTTATCCAAATAACACCAAATTTTTACTGTAGGTGTATTTTAATGCACTGCACAACTTTATTTAATCGACTTTTGAAGTTTACTTAGTAAAAAAAAAGTTTTATATGTAACAACTGCTAATAAATTTTTAAGATTTTTAAAAAAATCAGGGGAGTAGCTTATTTTAGGTAGTAGCTTTTTTTTGGACATATAAGGTATATATATAGGGTATAGATTAAATAATTTGTACCCCTTAAGTACAGGATAAAATGTCTATACCCCCTAGGCAGTGTTGTCACTTGGATGTTTTTTGGACATTTTGAACGTTTTTTCAAATTAAAATTACTTAAAATTTTATTAAGATAATCTATTTTAATTTTTTCACCAATGAGTCCAGCACCTAAAAAAATATTAATTATATATTTTTTTAAATTACTTTATTGATTAGTTAAACATGGGACATAGGCTTGGACGATTTTGGACAATCTTGAACGTTGAACAAAAAACATAGTATGAACACGTCCAAGTGACAACACTGCCCCTAGGTATAGGATAAACTATCTATACCCCTAGTACAGGTTAAGTTTAGAGTTTGAAACCAGGTCAAGCAAAATCGGGTCAACCGCGGTTGGTCGGTTCATCCGGTTGATAATATGACAACCCGGTTGAAAATGGGTAAGAACAGTGGCCTGTACAATTCATTAGTGCTAAGCAAATTTAACGATTGTGAATGACAAAAATTGACATTAAATTACTTGCTTTTACAGGTTCAGTCCAGAAATGGGTGTCATTACGCAGATTTATTCAGAATTATTAAAATTGTGATGGTAAAAAAAATACTTTTATTATAATTTATGTTTATAAAGCAATACTGCATAGGTCTGAAAATAAGCAACCCTCTAAGCCACTTGTTTTATCCAAATTTTTAGGGGTTGCTTAAATTCGGCAACTTTTAAAATAATTTTTTTTTGCCCCATCTTATAAATGACTTATAGTAGAGAGTACGCAAATAAACCTTCGTAACATTACTATTTTTTTTTAAAAAAAAAAGCTCTTTGAGTACAGTTACTTTTAAAACCCACAAATCTGGATCATATCAGTTATGCCGATGGAATAATTATATTGGTCTTTGTTATTGACGGAATTAAAGTAAAACCCCCAAATTTATCATAAGTTCGGTACATAAAACATAGTAGATTACTGTATAATGAACTTTTGAAACGATTTATCAATCCGTTATCAAAAAAGATGATTATAGTAAGTGGTAGAATTCAAAACTTCTTTATTTTACTTTTGAGTATTTGAATCTTACACAGCTAGCTTTATAAAACACCTACTACCGGTGTTTAGCTTTATTGTCTACTACTATTTACTAACTCTGATACTTATCTATTTCTAAAAATCACCATTCCGAACTGCCTATTGTTGAGAATTTACTATCTTTTTAGAATTATTCATGCCTAGCACTTACTACTTACTATATACCCAAAATTATTACTTACAACTTAGCCGATTATCACTACTTACTGATACTGGTATATATAATTATAAATTACGAATGCTAGTGTATTTTATCGACATATTGATTATTAGCTGGAAAACATATCACCCACTAATTTCGGATCAAGGTTTGTACATGCTGGTTCTTTTTTTTTTTATATATGTTTTGCTGTAATGTTGTTTTCAACATTTGAAAACAAGCGTTCAGATAACTTTTGGACATATGATAATTGTGTTTTGACTATTTTCTTTATTACAGGATTCTTCCTGTTCATTAATGCTTTTGTTTTGCGCCATATTTATTTTATTAAAAATTTGCGATTGCAATAAATTACATATGTAGTTTATTTAAATTTTAAAGAATTACATTAAATTATGACATTATTTATGCAGTATGCTAAATTTATTAATGCAAAGTATTAGTTATTTAACTTCATTAGGGGGGTAACAAAAATCAGGTGATTTTTTAGGGGGGAGGAGGATAAAAAAAGTTGAAATTATATATAAGAACCTGACTATTTATATATTAAGGAAGAGGGAAGGGGGTAGGCCTCTGATAAAAAATAATCAGGTGATTAATGACACTGCCCTTATATATTAATAATTAACTCATGAGTACTCACAGATTAAAAAATTTATGATTTGAATTCGAATTATTCGACTATACTAACCGGTTTCACTCGAGTAACTGATTTCAAAGTTACATGGGTGACCTAGGTGATGATTTTTCACCCAGTTCCAACCTCTAGTTAAGTTTTCTTTATTTCTAGACATTAGAAATTTGTTATATCACGTGATGATATCTGTTATGCTGTGTAATTAGCCAATAAATACGTCAAGTGCTAACACAACAAAAAAATAAAAATTTTAAGTTTTAATAAAACCTAATTGTAGTATACTAATATTGGCTTTTTTTTATTAAGTAAATTAACCTTCATTATTAAGACAATTTTGATCACTATAATAAACTTTACTTTCCTTTAAATTTTATAAAAATCAAATAATTTTTTATTAAGGTCATTTGTAAAAGCTTACTGGTATTTATATAGATTCTTTTGGTACAAAAAAGTATTTTATAAAAATCAATTAATAAATAATATCTGAGTTTTATGAAAATTTAGAGGTAAGTAGAACTTATAACAATGAATAAAAAAAAATGTCTTATTAATGAAGATTAATTTACTTAATAAAAATTTTGCTAACAATACATCAAAGTTATTTTTTTAGTCTTTTACAAGTTTACTTAGTGCATGAAGCTAGAATTAATTAGTAAAATCTTACCAGTTATAATCTACAAATTTTTATTAATTAATTTAACTTTGTGCACTAAGTAAACTTGTTTAGCACCTAAAAATATATCAAATTGGCAAAATTATTTTTATTTTACTTGAAATTTAGAAAATAAATGCATAATTTTGAATTTTAATCAGAAAAGTCAAATTTAAGCATCTTTTCTCCAAATTTCAAATAAAATAAAAATATTTCTGCTAATTTGATATATTTTTAGATGCTAAATAAGTTTATATAGTGCATTAAATTAGATTTATTTAGTGAAATCTTGTGAATCATAAGATTTTATAAAATTTTATTAATAAAATTCTATAAAATCTTATGATTTCCAAAATTTTACTAATTAATTCTTACTTTATGTATTAAGTAAACTTGTTCAGACCTAAAAATATATTAAATTAGTAGAATTATTTTTATCTTACTTAAAATTTAGAGAATGGATATATAATTTTGGATTTTTGATCAGATTTGATTTTTTTGATCAAAAATCCAAAATTATGCATTGTTTTTTTTTAAATTTCAAGTAAAATAAAAATAAATTGCTAATTTAATGTATTTTTAGGTTCTGAATAAGCTTACTTAGTGCATTAAGTTAAAATTAATTAGTAAAATGTTGCGAATAATAAGATTTTATAGAATTTTATTAATAGCATTCTATAAAATCTTATGATTCACAAAATTTTACTAATTATTTCTAATTTATGCACTAAGTAAACTAGTTCAGAACCTAAAAATATATTAAATTAGTAGTATTATTTTTATTTTACTTAAAATTTGGAGAAAAGATACTTAAATTTGACTTTTTGATCAAAAATTCAAAATTATATATCTATACTTTGAATTTCAAGTAAATAAAAATAATTCTGATAGCATATTAGACAGGACCTGACAACTCTTTCTGACAATCACTTGAACCAAATTACCAACGGAAGAAAAACAAGAAGTTTTTTGTTGGAGCATTGCCTATACTTAATGTATAGTAGGATAACACAAGAAAACGGTTTTTATAAAGGTCAACTAACTTTCTGAGGACTCCTTTATATATTCGACATGCAAGCCAAAAGCGTACTTTTACAAGATAACTGGCAGAAAGTGGAGCCCTTGTACGAGTAATTTTGGTAGAAATTAAAGTTTTCTTCTGTCGACGAAGTTTTTTGTGGCAAAACAATGGGGAACAACAAAAAATTGAGTTTTTCCAACTGCACTCTCTCTTTTAAATTTCTTTTAAGTATCGTCATACTTCCCTTTGGATTTTTTTTGAAATTTTTGCTAAAAAGTAGGAATCCTAGCTCATTGTTGTCACTTGGACGTTTTTTGGACATTTTGGACATTTTTTCAAATTAAAATTACTTAAAATTTTATTAAGATAATCTATTTTAATTTTTTCACCAATGAGTCCAGCACCTAAAAAAATATATAATTATATATTTTTTTAAATTACTTTATTGATTAGTTAAACATGGGACATAGGCTTGGATGATTTTGGACAATCTTGGACATTGGACAAAAAACATAGTATAGACACGTTCAAGTAACAACACTGTCCTAGCTTACCCTCTCCAAAAGATCAGCAGTGTTTACTCCTTCTGAATTGGGATGATCCGAATCAGGACCGGTGCCGTCACGTATGGATTTGGTCACTACATACAAATAAACAACAAATGACATAGTTGGATCTGGAGGGCACTGAAAAATTTCTTACCTTTTTTTTAGTTTCGTTTTTCTTTTTTTTCATATATCTGTACATATAATATACTGGTAGACATTAGTCTTGTGGTATTATATAATTTTTATCGTTTATGCTAGACGTGTTAGCATCTACAGTTTCTATTCTTTCTTTGCTTTTTCTTTGGTTTTTCTTTTACTATTGCTTTCTTTTGGTTGTATTTTTGGTTGGTTTTTTGGTTAGTCGTTTAGGTATTGTCCTCCCTTTAATCTTTTCCCTTTTTTTATTCTTCTTTATGAGAAGCTCAGAGAAAAAGTTTTTAGGTAGAATGGATTCTGTGGTTGGTTTTCTGAAGCCAGGCGGAGCTATACTTCTTGCTGATAGGGAAGACCGTCGCTTGAGTATAAGCAAACCATTTCAGTGCAGTAGCCAAAGTTGGGCACCATTTCGGGCAGCCAGCTTAGTTTGGTCTCTACAGTTAGTACATTAAATTATATAGTTTATATATAATTTGCTAATAAAGATCAGACGGCTATGAAGCTTAAAAAAAAAAATAATAATAATTCTGATAAAAAATATATTTTTAGATTATAAGCAAGTTTTATATAGTGTTTTAAGTTAGAATTAATTAGTAAAATATTGTGAATTATAAGATTAAATAGAATTTTATTAATAAAATTCTATAAAATCTTATGCTTTACAAGATTCACTAAATAATTTTAACTTAATGCACTAAGTAAACTTATTCAAATTTAAAAATACATTAAATTAGCAGGATTGTTTTTATTTTACTTAAAATTTGGAGAAAAGGTGCTTAAATTTGATTTTTTTAATCAAAAATCCAAAATTATGCATCTATTCTCAAAATTTCAAGCAAAATAAAAATAATTCTTCCAATTTAATATATTTCTAGATGCTAAACAAGCTTATTTAGTACATAAAGTTAGAATTAATTAATAAAAATTTTGTGAATCATAAGATTTTATAAAATTTTATTAATAAAATTCTATAAAATCTTATAATTCGCAACATTTTATTAATTAATTTTAACTTATAGTCTGGTACATAAAGATTTGTACCTCAAATAGCTCTAATTCAAATATTTTTTGTACCAATTAATTTTTGATTTTTTTAATTTAATATACTTATTAGGTTACTGGATTAATAAAAATAAAATTATTTTGATTGTTTTATTGATAAAATAAAAAAATTTATTAATAGTAACTTTTTTTAACAATATTTACTATATAATTTACTATAGTAATCTATAGTAATTTATATATATGCGTATATAGTAAAAAAAATCAAATTACTTCACTTTAAAGCTTAATTTCTTCACAACTAGTAATTCAATTTTGCTTAAATTTTAATCATATCTTTATCATACGCACATAAATGCACTTGCATAGTACAAGCTCATAGAACTGCATATTGGTTGTGAAAATATTTAAAATATCTTTTTTTTTAAAAACAATTTTCCTTTTTTTCTTGAATACAGCAAATTGTACATGCAAAATTACTAAATAAAACAATGTTAAAACAATAAAAATAATATAATAAGTTAGATTAAAACCTATTTTATTTGATATTAAAAAATTTTTAATAATTAATCAAAAATATAAAAACTTTTACTAAGAGTTAAAATTATAAAACTTTTTGAGATACAATAATATACTAAGTAAACTTGTTCAGAACTAAAAATACATTAAATTAGCAAAATTATTTTTATTGTATTTAAAATTTAAAGAAAAGTACATAATTTTGGATTTTTGATCAAAAAAGTCAAATTTGATTTTTTTGATCAAAAATTTAAAATTATGTATTTATTCTTTAAATTTTAAGTAAAATAAAAATAATTAAATCAATTAAATATATTTTTAGGTTTTAAACAAGCCTACTTAGTCCACAAAGTAAAATTAAATAATAAAATTTTAAAAATTACTAAAATTTTATAAAATTTTATTAATAAAATTCTATAAAATTTTATAATTTACAAGATTTTACTAAATGGGAAAATAAATTTGTCGCACCTCTGCTTCAACCAATCAAATCACACGATTTTATAGGCAAAAAATTTTATTTTTAAAAATTTAAAATTTTTACTTAATAAAGTATAAAATATATATAAAATAGCACATCATATAATGTAAAATTTTATTCTGATCAACTTTTTCTAAGTCATAAAGATAGGTTGTCTTAGTAAAAAAAAATGGTTTATAAGAAAAATCAAAAATTTCCAAAGTTAGTACATATAAAACTTTTTTTTACTAAAACAATTTACTGTTTTAACTTAGAAAAAGTTGTTTATATAAAATTTTACATGTAATACTTAAACATAAATATAGATTATTTTTAGTAAAAAAAAAAGTTTTATATGTGCTAACGATCAAAACTTTTGATTTTTCTTATAAAACGTTATTTTTTTATTAAGACAAGCTATTTTTTTACATTTTACTAGTAAAATTTTTAATTTTTAAAACTTAAAATTTTTTGTCTACAAAATCGTGCGATTTGATAGGTCGGAATTAGAGGTGCGACAAATTTCTATCCCTTACTAAATAAATCTAATTTATTGCACTAAGTAAACTTATTTAGTATCTAAAAATACATTTAATCAATAAAAATATTTTATTTTACTTGAAATTTGAAGAAAAGATATTTAAATTTGCTTTTTCTGATCAAAAATCCAAAATTATGTATCTATAGTCAACCTTTCCCAAACTAATCCTGTTAAAACTAATAGCCTATTATAATCAGTTAAAAATTGATTTACTATATCTGTTCCATAATTAATACCCGATAAACTGCTATTTCTAATATCTAATAGTCTTTATATCTAAGTTCCTGATTAGCTAAAGGAGGTCCCTGGACATCTAGTACAGAGGTCATAAGTTACGCATTTCAACAAAAACCCCAAAATTTGAGAAGCAAAAAACAGTTTTTGGCAATTATCTTGGCATCTAGTAGTCCAATTTGAATGAACTTTTTTTAAAATAAAGCTCTTAGTGAAACGCATTTAACAAAAAAAAGTTCATTCAATTCTGATTACTGGATCAGAAGTTATTTAAGTAAATATAGTTTTGTTGTTTTTAGCAAATTAGGTCAAAATTGGCCAAAATCCAGTTATAACCTATATGAGATATGTCCAGGGTCCTGCTAAGGGGCATCCAGAAATTACATAATTTTTTGTTACTAATAAATTTCAAAATTTTACCCCACCTACCAACACCTGATACCTTATTAGCCNAGAAATTACATAATTTTTTGTTACTAATAAATTTCAAAATTTTACCCCACCTACCAACACCTGATACCTTATTAGCCAATCAAACTTTATATTTTTTAAAAATTATTTATATGCCCAATTTTTGAAATTGATAATAGCTTTTGCTATACTAGTCCATTTTGCATGATTTAACTACCAAATTGCTCATCTTGATGAGATGATTCTAAAAGTCCAAAATTGTTAAAATCTAATTACAGAATCCCAAGATTGTTCAAATTTTGTGTAATTTTAATAATGATTTTTTAAAATTACTAAGTAAATTTCTTTAACATTGAATAACTTTTGATCACTGGCCCATTTTGGATGATTTAACTACCAAAATGTTCGTCTCAGTGAGATGATTTTAACAAGCCCAAAATTGCTAAATTTCAATTACAGAATTTCAAGATTGATAAGGATTTGTATTGTTAATAACAATACAAATCTTTATCGATCTTGGGATCTTGTAATTGGAATTTAGCAATTTTGGGCTTGTTAGAATCGTCTCACTAAGATGAACATTTTGGTAGTTAAATCATCCAAATAGGTCAGTGGATCAAACATTATTCAATGTTAAAAAAATTACTTAGTGATTCTAAAAAATCACTATTAAAATTACACAAAAGTTGAATGATCTTGGGATCCTGTGATTGGATTTTAACGATTTTGGGCTTGTTAGAATTGCCTTAGCAAAACAAATATTTTGGTAATTAAATTATCTAAATTGGCCCAGTAGATCAAAAGCTATTAATAATTTTATAATTTTAAACTTTTGGTCAGAATTATAAAATTTTGAACAGAATTATAATCTGATATTTTGGCAACCCACCCACCTACCCAAAAATTATATAATTTCTGAAAGCCCTCTAAATAGTGTCATGTAAATGTATCCAATCAAATCACATAAACTTTACAATACCAATATTACATGAAAATCAGTATGTGCAAATTATATGATTTGGTACATGGTTTGTATAAATGTTCTTATTCTGTACTCAGAGTATTGTCTTTTATTCTATGCCCATATGCCTAAATATAATTGGTCCAAATTTTAAAAAAACTCAATTTTTTTTATTATATACTATATTATATAGTTATTGTATAGGTAATAAAAAATATTCACATGAGTATTAAATGGTAGCAAGTAATTAGCAGATCATATCACAAAGCGGCATAATCTAAGCCAATCACCTGCTGCTGTTTAATACCTATATGAATATTTTTTTATTACCTATACTAATAATAATATTATCATATAGCAGTTATTAATGATTATACTATTATATCATATCAGTAGTTTATTTTATTATATAAATAAAATACTTTTTAAATTAAAGTTTTCTTTTTTTAGATTTGATTTAATTTCAAAATACCAAAACCTAAAAAAAAAGAGAAGCCCTATTAAAAACCAACAGAAGAGCAATTATCATATTTATGCAACAAGTCTAAAGTTCAAAATACTTATAGATCTACACAAAATTGGATTAATAAATTTTAAAAATATCGCTCAGATGTTGGATTAAAAGAGACGTAGATGATACTTCTAAACTGGAAACACAACTCTGTGAATATTTTACTATCGCTAAAAAAAGTGATAAGTCAGAATATATAGTATCATTACTTTTGTTTGCAATTAGAGTTATTAACAGATTTTATAATTTAAATATTAGTAAGGGCGCCTACTTTTATCACCTGATTTCAGTTTATTAGTAGCCCTTACCCCCCTAGATATGAAAATTATCATGTGTTATATATAATTTCCAAAATTTTTGACCCCCCCCTAGAAAATCAGGTGATAAAAGTAGGCACCCTAAGGTTAAACTAGTTAATTTGTGCAACAAAAAGCCATTTCCCAGTTTATAAGAAATACTTGATGAAAAGGCTCAAGATCTTTTTGAAAAAGGATATAGTAAAACTAATGGATTTGATTCACTATCTTTTGAGAAAATTTAATGTATTTTACAACATGAAGCAATATCAAAAGATACACTAAGTAGGTTATTAAATTAGGTCTTCTTTTACAATACAATTTTTCTAGCTCTACATGGTAGTGAGTACTATACTATATAATAGCTATCATTTTTATAAAAAAAAAAGATGGTAGCTTTGATGTTTTTATCTATAAGTTCAAAACAAATCAATATGGATTAAATAATCTTGGTCTGCAGATAAAATATTAATTCTTTCTAATAATCCTGAAATAATTGCCAATTATGAAAAGTATTTTTCAAAATAGCTAGTTGATGCTAATTTTGGATTTTATTTATATCCAATTGACACAAAATCTGCACCAGGTATGTACAGTACATACATATCAGATATATCATATATATATTGTCTAATATATACATAAATTAATATTAATACTATTTATTTAAAATAGATTATTCATCAATTAAAGAATGGCACAAAAAATTCAACTTGGTCAATTGAAATTAAAAACTTTTATGAGAGGGCTTGCTAAAAAAACTGGTATTAATTGTAAAGATTATAACTTACCAATTAAGCAAGTTTTAAAATACTTGTACAATTATTAAAAAATATTAGTGCTAATAACTATGAAGTATTTATGATTACTAGATATTTATCTTTATCTGGAATTGCTAGCTATAAATAACCAAAGGATGGGGTTCAAAAATCTGCTCTAGCTAATTTAATAAATACAATAGATTTTAATACAAATACAAAGATTTTACAAAACCAATCCCCTGTTACATTTTCTACAAAAGATTCTTATCAAGGTTTAAATCTGTGAGACAAATTTATTAAAGTAAATAATTTTTGGGGTCTAATTTTTTTTTGACCAATTTTTGGAGTCTATTTTTTTTTAACTAAATAGCAAGTCTTGTTTCGAGTATGTCTTTTATTTCAACAACCCAAGAAGCATTACTGAAGCATCTACACAGTTAGCAAATTCACATGAATTACAAGGTTCTAAAATTTCTTTACAAGAATTACTGCCAATTCCAAATCAAAACAATAAAATACAAGAATTTCTTCAAAGAAATTTGTTTATAAATTCTAATATTACTTTTTATATATATAATCATTACTATACAATATTACAACAATAATGCTTTGAATTAGATTTTTAATAAATAATGCTTCTTGCTGCCTTAAAGAATTCTTGCCCAAATTACTTTTTTTTTTTATTTGTCAATAATAATAATTTTAAAAAAAATGTAGGCCCAAATTAAGTATTTTTATTGCAGTAATGATAAGTTTAAAAATTTCTAATCTGAATTATACACGTCACTCTGGTTATATCGACATTCTCCAGCAATGGAAAAATTGTTGATATATCCAGATATCAGTTTAATAAGCATTTCTATCTATACCGACATTATATTGATATTGTGTAGATATGTCAGTTTAGGCAGAGGTAAATTTTTTTGTTTTCACCAAGCTTATACTAAGAATACTAAACTTAGCAAAATGAATTTATTTTAGTACAAAATGAATTTGTTTTATGTTTAACATAAAATAAATTCATCATATATTTGCATAAAATAATGAAATAAATTTATTTTATGCTTATTGTTTCATGCTAAGCTTAGTATAAAGCAAATTTAAAAAATTAATTTGATTGGTACACCTATAACGACAGTCGGTTTATAAAAATTGTTGCTATATTCAGCAATAAAAATTATCTTAAATAATTTTTTAATATTAAAATTGTCGGTATGTCGTTATAATCAATATCTCTTATGATTGTTGGTATAACCAATAACTTT
Organism: Gigaspora rosea; assembly: GCA_003550325.1. Taxonomy (NCBI): domain Eukaryota; kingdom Fungi; phylum Glomeromycota; class Glomeromycetes; order Diversisporales; family Gigasporaceae; genus Gigaspora; species Gigaspora rosea. Next base: position 139,377 of record QKWP01001196.1, on the reverse strand, counting down.
TTAACATTATAGATTTTTTTTTGAAAAAAGTGTCGATATAACCAGCTGTCGGTTAATCCAGCTGTCAGTATAACCAAAGTGACATGTACTGATATGCAAATTTTTAGTATAGTTATCAATAACATGGCTATACAATAATATTATAATTTTTTATTAAAAAAAAATACAATAGTAAAAAGTTAAAAAATAAAAATAAATATAAAAAAAATTATAACAAAAGTATAGCAAGACAAATAACTAAAAGACCACAAACAATAATTAAAAATACCACCAAGCAACCATGAAAGTACTACCAAATAGTGACCAAGAATACTAACAAATGACGATTAAAGCACCACTAATTTACAACCAAAAGCACTACCAAACAATATAAACTACTACTAAATGATGACCAAAAACACCACCAAATGATAATCAAAAGCACCACCCAACAATGATCTAAACACCAACAAACAATGACCAAAGGTACTAATAAACGGTGACTAAAAGCCTTTACCGAACTATGATTAAAAGCATTACCAAACTATAACCAAAAACATTACCAAACTACAATATAATTACTACCAAATAACAACCAAAAGCATCACCAAATAACAATCAAAAATACCAAACAATGATCAAAAATATCACCAAATGATAACCAAAACACCACCAAATAACAATGAAAGCACTACAAAATCACTACAAAATCACTTCAAGAACAACAACAAAAGCACAAAAAAAATACTATACAATAATAACAAAAGCAACAAAGGTACTACAAAAATAATGATAAGCAAAATATATAATTTTATATTGATCAGTTTAATTTAATTTATAAACATAGGACACAGAATAATATTCTATACCCCTAAGTATAGGTTAAGTTTTCTTAGTTTGTATATTAAATACTAAAATCTTATTTGTTAATTTGTGTTAATCTTTCATGTATTATTTTTTAAATCTGATACTCTTTTAAATCTAATACAAAACTTTTTCACTATATATACCAATTTGGAAAGAGTCAACTGTATTCTCTAAATTTCAAGTAAAATAAAAATAATTTTACAATTTGATATTTTTAGATGCTAAACAAGTTTACTTAGTGCACAAAGTTAGAATTAATTAATAAAAATTTGTGAATTATAAGATATTATTAATTCTAGCTATATTATAGTAACAAAATTATTTTTGGTTTTGGAATCTAAAATTAAAATTTTTTTTTGAAATTGTTTTTGATCTATTTTATTTAAAACCTGATATTTTTTTTTGAATAGATAAAATTATAAGAAACATAAATATATAAATTTTTTTGTTCTTCTTTATAAAAATTTTAATTTATTTTTAGGAACATAAAATAGGCTTTTTTAAAAAAATCAATTTTGGTGGCATGTATAATTTTAGCTTTAAACTTGTAAAAGACTAAAAAAAATAACTTTGATAATTGTTAGCAAATTTTTTATTAAGTAAATTGATCTTTATTAATAAGACAATTTTATTTATCATTATAAGTTCTACTTATCTCTAAATTTTTATAAAAATTAGATGATTTTTTATTAATTGATTTTTATAAAATATGTTTTTGTACCAAAAGAATCTATTATAATGCTAATAAGCTTTTACAAATGACCATTAATTTAAAATTATCTGATTTTTATAAAATTTAAAAGTAAATAGAGTTTATTAAAGTAAAGATACCTATTTCCGTAAATATACCTATTTCTGTAAATTAAATTTTTTAGTAATTTATATATAAAATAAAAAAGCAATTTTTTAAAAGGAAAATTATTCATGGTGACCCGTCGCCATAGCGACCCTTATGATTAGCCAATCATTTTTAAGATCAGCAATTATATATAAACAATAATTATCCTTTTAATAATCATTTTTTTTTTTTTTTTTNTTTTTTTTTTTTTTTTGCTTGTACGTTTGTTTTTTTTTTATTTTAAATAACTTTTTTTTGTATAGTTTTTGCCGTTAGAGTCGTCGCTGGAGCCGTTGTTGAAGCCTTGGATTAAAGCCGTCGCGAAGTTGGGAACTTGTACCGGTTTCGTTGGTGATTTTAGGCTTTCTTTGTTTGTGTGCCGTAGTTCATGTGTAGTCATTCGTGTGTCGTTGTTCATGGAAATTTCGGAAAAGCATTTGCAAATGCACTTTGCAAAAATACTATACTGACTTTTTTGATTTTTGGTCGTAAACGGAGATATGTTTTTTTTTTCGTTGTTTGAATTTTTTTTTTGCTTTACTTTCTTTGAACTAACATTTACTTTTTTTTTTGTAGGATAGAACCGATTTCGTTGGTGATTTTAAGCTTTTGTCGTTCTGGTGCCGTTGTTCGTGGAAATTTCAGGGAAAAGAATTACTATGCTGACTTTTTTAAATCTTGGACGTAATCGGAGATATGTTATTTTTTTTTTCTTTTGATATTTGTTTTTTTTTGTGTTTTTCTTTCTTTGAACTAGCTCTTTTTTTTTTTTTAGTAGGTTTGCTTTGTATGGAGATTTTGGGCTTTCGTCGTTCGGTACTGTAGTTATTGGGCTTTTGTCATTTTGGTGCTGTCGTTTGGAGATTCTGGTTTTTTGGAGATTCTGGGCTTTAGTTGTTCGATGTAGTTTGTGGAGATTCTGTGCTATAGGTCTGTCGTTCCGGATTTCAATCTTCGTTGTTCTGGCGCCGTCGTTCGTGTGTTATCGTTCGTGGAAATTTCAAGAAAATCTTGAAACAGAAGGGGGAGAAGCATTTGCAAATGCACTTTGCAACTACACTGACTTTTTTGAATGGAGATATGTTATTTTTTTTCGTTTGATATTTGTTTTTTTTTTGCGTTTTTCTTTCTTTGAACTAACTCTTTTTTTTTTAGTAGGTTTGCTTCATATGGAGATTCTGGGCTTTCGTCATTCGGTACTGTAGTTTTTGGGCTTTCGTCGTTTTGGTGCTGTCGTTTGGAGATTCTGGGCTTTAGTTGTTCGATGTAGTTTGTAGAAATTCTGCGCTATAGGTCTGTCATTCTGGATTTCAATCTTCGTTGTTCTGGCGCCATCGTTCATGTGCCGTCGTTTGTGGAAATTTCAAGAAAATCTTGAAACAGAATGGGGAGAAACATTTGCAAATGCACTTTGCAAAAACACTACACCAACTTTTTTGAATCTTGAACAATCGAAGCCTCATTTTAGAACCTTTGTTGCTTCGGGTGTGGTCTTGGTTTTTTTTTTTTATTGTAGTTTTTATCTTAGTTTTTTTTTTTTTTTTTTTTTTCTCTCTCTTTCTTACGATGTAAATTTATTGTAATTATGTATAATAAATAATAACTTGTGTAATCGTGATCGTATAAAATTTTATTTTTTATCTTAGTTTTTTTTTTTTTCTCTCTCTTACGATGTAAATTTGATTAGTGATAAATCGACCAATAAAAATCGATCGCGTAATCACGTGTTCGATTGATCTAGATCAATCGATCACGTGATCACGTGATCGATTTTTATTGGTCGATCACGGGGTCGCCATGAACTAATGCTCTTTTTAAAAATATAAAATTGAAATTTTCAAGATTACTTACTAAATAAACAGTTCTTGGAAAATTAATAAAAGTTGTAGCAACTATCAATATAGATCTAATAAAAGTAAAAATGCTAAATTCGGTCTAGTATATCAAAAGTTATGAGCAATTTACGTTTTGCAATTATATAAAATTTTTGTATAGATTTACAAAGAAATTTACATGATTATAAAATATAAATCGCTCATAACTTTTGATCTACTAGACTGAATTTAATGTTTTTACTATCATTAGAACATATTGACTGTAGCTACAAGTTTTATTAATTCTTAAAAACTGTTTACTTAATAAATAATTTTAGAAATTTCAATTTTCTATTTTAAAGATCATAATAAATTTTATTTAAAAATTGTACTTATTTAATTATTAAAATTTTTAGAAAATAAATAGATAAATAATAAATAAAAGATAGTAAAAAAAGAAAACAAAGTATAAAAAATAATAAAATAAAAAATTTTTTTAAAATTTTTAAATTTTTTAAATAGTTTATATTGTATCTATGAAAAGAGGAATGGAGTATCAAATTTTATAAATTTTATAAAATTTTTCTTTGCTAATACAAAAAAAAATTTTTATATATTAGTATAATTTAATTTGTATATTTTTAAATAATAAATTAATTTGCAAATTTTATATTTAAAGTTTTATAAAAAAATATTAATTTTTGAAAAAGTTTTGTATATAGCAAAAAAAAGTTCCTAGAAATAGGTACTTTTATCTTATGGTGATCAAAATTGTTTTAATAATAAAGGTCAATTTTTTAATAAAAAAGCCACTATTAGCATACTATAATTAGATTTTATTAAAATTTAAAATTAAAAATTTTTATTTTTTTGTTGTGTTAGTACTTGACACATTTATTGGCTAATAATGCAGTATAACAAATATTATCACATAACATGACAAATTTCTAATATCTAGAAATACAGTGTCTGAAGCATAGCTAAGGACAATAATACATATATAAAAATTTAATTAAACAATCTGGTAACAATAATATTTCTTTTAAGATAAGATAAACTAGGTATGCTCTCATAGCCCAGTAGTTGTAGTAGTATTCTTCTGGCATAAAACCTGGATTAAGACTCTAAAAATTGGGTATTCTATATCTAGAAGCACTAACTGTCTTTTATAATTTTTAATAATTTTAAAATTTTAACAGCTACTTTTAATAATAATATTCCTTTTAAAAGAAGATAGAATTTTTTATACTAGATCATGCTTTTATAGCTAGTGGTCTAGATAGCATTCCCAAAGTATAAGACCTAGGGTAAGACTCCAAAGTAGTGATTTGAATCAGTTGGGCTATAATCAGTTAATCGGCCCGAACTGAATAAATTTTGGTTAACTGGTTGAGGAAATTCTTAATTGGTTGACCTGATACAACCGGTTGAGAATTTGGTAATCGGTTGGTGGAATCGATATAGTATGAAAATGATGTAAGGAGAAAGTAAAGGGTCTGAAAATTTCCGAAAAGAAAATGAATGAACATAAGGATGAGACAGTATATAATTACTAACAGGGAATTAAAGTGAAGATAAAAGGATACTAATAGAACATAATGTTGGGGATATTATTATTGGAATGTAGTTTAAAACTTACTACCAAAAATCTGCAGAGATGGGAAGTTTATGGAATGTATCATGTTGGATACTATTATCTGTTATTAGAATAAATATAAGGCATTTATTTATATTTTATTAATATTTAATCAAAATTATAAAAATAATATTAACAAAAATCTGCAGATACCAAAGATATTAGCAGAATACATTGCATTAGATACTATCATCAGAATGGAGTTAGTTAAAAAGGATAAACATAAGTATTTGTTTATTATCAATTATTTGCAAATATGGGGCACTAATGTAACATAATGCTTAATATTGTTACTAGAATGGTGTTTAAAATGAAGGCATTCATTTATATTCAAAATATGCAAGACTAGGGATATTAATAAAGCATATAAATTGTTATCGAAGTTAAAAAGAATACACATGAGGCATTTATTTAACATCTAAATTCTGCAAGCTAATGGAATATATGAGTGTCATCAAGAGAAAACCTGTCACTAGACTTTCCTAGTAACAGGTTTACACTCATACAATGCTGGATATTGAGTATTCTTGAGTAGCATATATAATAAATTGGCCAGTTTTTATTAAAATAACAACATGGTTTAACATTGTTAAGAACATTGTAAAAACTTTATAGAATTTTAAAGTGATCGCATTATTAATTACAAAATATATTATTGTATTAATAAATTATTTTATTCCAAAGACTTTTTAGTTAATAAATGTTTTTAAGAAAATTTTTTATTCACAAAACGTTATGATCTTATTACAGTATTATCATAGTATTTCATAATACAGGCAGAGATTGATACTGAGCTAATTAAGAACTAAAATCAATTTAACTGCTCCAGTAATAAATTGAGATGAATTAGCTGCCTATTGAATACTAAACTGAATAAAAGATAAAAATCCTTCCGAATACTTTATTAAAGATTATATTGCCTAAATAAATCATATTAAAATATATACAGAAACAAGATTCTCAATATGCTTATGGTACATGTATGAATAACCTTATGCCACTTGTACTAATTGAATATAATGGCTGAAGTTTAACCAATATGAAATGCAAGCGTAAACGCTAGTATTTGATTGATTAAAAAAATTATTAATCAATATGCTTAAGATCAATAATATTCAAATTTATTAATGTTCATCCTTACCTACTTAACATCAATTGATCTTGTGAATAGAGATAATTAATGTACTTAAGTTATTCAAGTTACTTAACATTCACTTTGAAAAAGACTTAACTATTAAATCTACTCGGGAATCTATGCCCAAAAATAAATAAAGATCTCTAAACTCTAACACGACTGTGAGCAAGACTCAAAGCATAAATTATTAAAAAAAAAAAAAGAGTAAACTTAGGGCAATTACGAAGTGTAAGATTAGAAAACTTATCCCTTTTTCAGATCTCATTCACTCGGCACAAAGGGTTGATTCTGACTTGATCACTGTTGATCACGGAACTACAGACGTTCTACTTAATGTGTGTCTAAAGTTACTAATCATGAACGGGTTACGTATGTACTGTGAATGGCTGCTAAAGATCAAAAAATTTAGATCTGGTCAAGTAATCGATAATTGACTGGAATCATAACTGACTATGCGAGGAATATAATGCTAGTTTTTTTTAAATGACATTTTAATCGATCAACTAAATCAACACAGTCTCTTTCGCAATAATTACATTTTTGACGAGGTGTTGTTCGACCGTTTATCAGGCTCAGCAATTTTTGCAAGGTTTAAACGGATTTTGGTTTTTCCACGAACATGAAACATTGCTTTGAAAAATTTTTTTTTTCGATTTATTTTTTGAATGTTAATAATAAATACATACTATTATTCAATTAATCATAATAACGTCATAAAGTATTAAACAGAAACAATCACGTCAAAGATCACGGTTTAAATCATTTGCCATCCTTAAGAGCATCTTTAGTCTAAAATGGCTGTAAACAAAAGAATAATATTCCCTTACTTTTTTTTGATTTTAACCTAGAGTACACTAGGGCGCCGGTGGCGCACCCCCTTACATTTTAATTGAAAGCCAAATATATTTTGAGAGAAATAAAGACTTCTTATTAGTTACTTTTACCTTGGATATTTTTATTTAGAAGTTAAATCAATTTATTTTTTTTTTTTTTGAAATAACTATACTTGATTTTCTTTTACTAGGTGTTTTTTTTTTTTTTTTGTATCGAGTCAATTATATTGAATATATTATTTCAATAAATAAGGGACTTTGTTCTCACAAAGAGAATGCATATTCAATAACAATAGTAATTTTGCAAAATGGCCGAAGACGGTGAACAAAGAGTTATTCTTAATGTTGGTGGAATAAAGGTATAAAGGAATCTATACACATTTTTGAATTTTTATGTTCATGACTAAAAATAAATCATTCACACAATCTAGTACGAAACATATCGCTCGACGTTAGCAAAATATCCGGAGACTTTACTTGGAACGATGTTTAGCTCAAGGAATGAAGCGTTATTGCACACAACCAACGGAAACGAATATTTTTTTGATCGTAATGGGGATGCATTTCGTTACATAATGACATTTTATCGAGATGGAAAAATTAGGTAAGAATTTAGTTTTGTTATTAGCTATATTGATATAATCTTTTTTCCATATTCTAAATCAATTTTTCTTGAAAGTTATGAATCAAATTTTTTGGTTAACGAATCAGAGTTAGCCGCTGAAATTGATTATTTTCAAATTCCGTCATATGTAAGCCATACAGATTATAACCTGGCTTACAAGAAGTGCTCAAAGATTTTGAACGAATTTATCGATTTAATCGAAAATATAGTTTGTGAAAATATATATTTTTTTGTAAAAATCGTGGTTCATAAGAATGGGCAGCAGAGTATTATTTGTACGAATTATGATTTTCTAAAAGATTCAACAAAAAAAGAGTTCAGACGATTCGATGGAACAGAGAAGAATACGCTTACAATTGGGTATAGTATTCTAAATGTATATAAAAACCAGATAATGGCACATTTGAATTATGTGCTTCCGGGGGAGAAATCGATTTCGTTGGATGTTGATCGCTACATAATAGAAATTAAATCTGCCGACTTCAATAAAGTGGCTGAATTCTCACGTATGGTCACGAATGAGTAAAAATAAAGGATTGCTTTCAGTTTCAGTATAGGTGGATAGTATCCATAAAAAATGTGCAGCGGTGGTTTTTATGCGATTTAATAATTGGGCCATTATTGCTTTTAATTTCTTGTTATATTGTATACTTTGCTTTTTAGTATTTTTTGATGATGAAAAGAAAGCCTATTAAAATTTCACCATCTGAAAAATTGATCACATATCACTTAACGATGATAGAGATACATTTTTGTGCTGCCTTGACATAGTGACAGGATACGGTTTATAATTGTCCAAGACAAGAGCAATTCGTTTTATCATTGTTGGCTTAAAAGAGTGCTAGAAAACCAACTTAAAAAAATAAGATCTAATAGATGATATTTAGCAAAGACTTTTAATATACAAAGTTGCGTCAAAATTAGCTGATTGCATACGGCAAGTACATGGCCGAATGTCTATACGAGAGTTTGTAATCTCTTAACATCATAAAGCTTTGCAGTAAATCGCGCATATTTTTTCATTTTCCGATACAAGTTGACTTCATTTTCCTGTAATTGCGTAGCAATACCCTAAAGGGTGAAATTTTAACAAAGACAGTGTATATATTGGGCCATAAAAATGGCAAGATGACAATTTATAAAGTTTATGAATTCTTGGTACATCAACGAATCCACATGATTTATTTTGCAATAAACGAACAACGTAAAAAACTAGGTTATTTCCTTTCAAGTGAATCACAAAATCGGATTCTTCGCTTCGCTCCTGATAATAAGTTTGTGCATTTGGTTTTTATCAATACACTTGATTCTCACTAGTATCAGCCTATTTGGATTAAGGTTGATATCTGCGAGGGTTGATAACACTACTTATATAATTTAAATTCAATTTTTTTATGATATTAACGAAATATTAACGAGAGTCAAGTGCATTTTTTATAGAACAAATTACTCCGAACGGTATAAATAGCATTTAAAGGAATTTAAAGCAGCAAATAATGGTAAAATTCTTTTTATAGCAATATTTATTTAAACTAACTCATATATTCCCTATTGAATAAAGAGATCATAATGCAAATTTAAAACGGTTTTATTTTACATTTTTAATAAAAGTGTTACTGAGACATATTTATCCGTTAATAACAGTTCCTGCGAGAGGAAAACAAAAAATAAATATCAAATAAATCAATAATAAATTCATGCATTAATAATAATAATAATTTAAGCTTTACCTCCATTAGGATGAAGGACCTAACGTATAAAAAAAAATGGCCATGTTAATTCTGGTTTATTTCACAAATTTAAACATTATTTCTGTGTGAACTAATTTACCTGGCCTGACATATAACTAGAATCATTACTAGCGAGAAAAACGTAACAAGGTGCTACTTCTGTAAAAAATAATAATAATTTTTTTCTTAGACACCTATCACCAAATTCACAAAAAAAAAATAATTTGATTTATAAAATAATTTCGTACCTGATGGTTGACCTGCTCGACCAAAAGGTACTTCTTTTCCAAATTCTTCCATCTTTTCAGGAGCGAAACTTGCTTTGATTAAAGGGGTCCAAATCGGTCCTATGGGTATCGCATAAATTCATCAATAAACGCGGTATTGCAAGCTATATAGCACGAATAAACCAAATAAACAATAGATTGTGGAATACCTGGAGCGACTGCATTAACGCGAATTCCTTTACAAACCAACTGAAGACTAAGTGATCTATTATGACCAAAAAAAAAAAGAAAATGTTAGGGTATCGAAGAAAGAAGAAATTGGCATTGCGTGAAGAATAATACCTAGTGAAGCCAATGATGCCAGCCTATATATAAAATAATAACAGAAAATGTGTAAGATGTATAAATCATGTTTGAGATTAAATTGTCGATAAGATACCTTTGTGATGGAGTAATCAAGCAACATAGGATGACCTTTATAAGCGGTCACTGAGGATGTGTTGATGATGGTACTAATAATGGATTAGTAATTTAGGATTTATGCCTTTCAGAAAAAGCGAGAAATTTTTTTTTTAACTGGTCAATGCATACCTTCCTTTCTTCATGTGCTTAATTGCGTGCTTAGAAAGAAAAATCATTCCATAAAGATTTGTCCTTAGAAGTGTTTGAATAATGTTAAATGTAAATCAAAAATTCAAAAAAAGACAAAAAAGAAATAAAAAATACAAATAAAAAAAATTTCACACACTTAAAAGTTCTATCGAGTTGCTCTGCACTAAGATCTTGGATATTCTCACCCAAATGCTGTTCCGAAGCATTATTCACTAACACATCAATTCTTCCCCATTTCTTAACCACAGTATCAATGACTTCAATCGCATTTTCTTCACACCCAATATCTTTACAAATCAATTCCACCTTTGTGGATGATTGTTTCTCAATTCTTCGTTTAGTTTCTTGTGCGTCTTTTTCTTCACGTGATAAATATACGATTGCTATTCCCTCACAACCCTCGAGTGCGAATAAAGCAGCCACCGATCGACCAATGCCAGAATCACCTCCAGTAATAATAGCAATTTTAGATTTTAACTTTCCACCGGCCTTATATTCTTCGAGATGCTCATCGTCAGTAGGTAAATGATGGACGAGAGGTTGGGGTTTCATTTCATGTTGCACACCTTTTGAAATTTTAGATAATGTTTTTTTAAACGCGTTTTAAAATTTTGAAAATTATTTATTATTTAAATTATTTAAACGACTAATGATATACAAACCGGGTTGTTCTTGAATCTCTTGCTTCGGAATAGACGAAGCATCTGAAAGGTTTTTAGGTAATTCTTCCTTTGAGCACATTGTGTAAACTTGAAAAAAATATGTAAATGGTTATATCTTCCTGCGATTTCCTTTCTGCGATCCCTTTTTATATTTGCTACAGCTCTATTTATTAATAACTTGATAATTTAGATCATCATTACAATTAACATTTCCATTCAAAAGATCATTATGACATCATCATCTCATCTGAAAGTAACGTAACGGTAATAGCATCGGTTTAGTATTTTCTCAAGACAATTTTTTACTCTAGCATGGTTCCTTGGTTTCTGATGTAATTATAAGCAAATATCTATATAGCATAGACGTTAACAGTCTGCTATGACCACCAATGCTTTTGTGTAACGGTCAGAATATCGATAAGGTTTTCTTAAATATTAATATGTTACGCAGAATTTTTCAACTTGCTAAATTTATAAACCGGCTCAAAACTAAAATAGAAACCTACGTACTGTACGTGCGTACGTATTAGCAAATTATGATGCAATGTATTAAATACTGTAATATTCTAATATTTCTTAATAAATACATATTTTGCCTAAAACTAAAATTACTATTCAAGATTGGGAATAATTGTTAGTATTACTTGACGTATTAATTCAATTTCGATGATAATTTACTGTTACTCTACTCGGATTAATTCAGTAAAGTGATCATAAATATCGATACTAATTGGTGTATTTAAAACAAGTTATTCGGGTTCATTTGCTATTATTATTCCACGGTTCTATTTTTTTTGACGCCATGTGAGTAATATAATTGGTTTTGGTCGTTTCAATAGTATGTGTAATGATGACGATGACCAAAAACTTGTATACTATAAAAATATTAAAGCGATACATGTTATCGAAACGACAAAATATATTAAGTTCGTTACGGTGGAAACTTAAAATTCTCCCAGGCTTTTACTCTACAGTTAACCTGCATAATCCTTATGTGATCAAATTTTTAATCAAAATTTTAAGGTCTGTTTATAATTGTTTAATTACTGTATTATTACCAAAAGGGTAAAAACGTTAGCAGATGCTTGTTACAAGAACACCATGCTAACTTTTTTGATATTAGTATTAATTACTTTGAATCAGAAGTAGGATAACATTAGCGGGTGCACTTTGCAAGAAAAATGCCCTGAAAAACTTGAATCTCCTATATAATAAACTTGGATCAGAAGGTGTAAAAGCTTTAGCCGATTAACTTTGTAAAAACACACGTTGACTTCATTGAATCTTCGATATAATGGCATTAATTTTAAAATAAAATCAAACAATCCAAGTATAAAAATACCACGATAAGCAGTATAATAGCCATTACCTATTAAATGTAATATACGGTAGTAATGATTTATAACAAATTCAGTAAAGCCAATAGTTTAGCCAAAAACGAAGCAAAAATAGAGAGAATAGCGTTGAATCACTTTTATATACTGTAACTAAATCATAAACAATAAATAATACATACTAAAATTCAAGAGTCATTTTCTAAGGCAAAGGTTTAATTTTTTTTTTATATGAACTATTATAGGTTGGATCTTGGGATGTATTATTGAGGGTTGAATCTAGTAAATTAGATGAAATAGTGAGTCAGAATCTGGGTAGTAAGGATTGGAATCGGTTTAATCAAATAAAAAATTTTTATAGTGAGCTATATACTATGTTTAGTCGACTAATTAGTCGACTAAACCGATTCCAATTCCTACTAGGTAGCACGCAAAACTGGGTCATCGAAATAATTGTATCGAAAAAAGTTTTTGAAGAATTTCCAAATATACAAGTGTGCATAAATTGCCCTGTTTAATAAAAAATTATTACGGCATTTTAGTCAGCCGCAATTAGTCTTTCATAGCGAATAATTACCGAAATTCTTGCCGAATTTTATGAACTCTTTTCATCAAGATACAGACAATGCCGAAATGTTTGCCAAAAATACTTTTTCAAAAATAATTTAGGTACACATCTATAATTGCAAATATAATATTAAAGAATTTTTTTATTAAATAACATAGTTATTATTAAAAGGTTTTTCCTAAGAAGTATTTCTAGTAAACTATAAATACTGTATCAATAAACGCAATAAACGATGAAAAGTTTCGATCATAGAAATCGTCCCAATGAGGGTCGTAACTAATTACCATTCACTTATTTGCGCGGGTAATACAAGCTCCTGGAGAGGAAATAGCCAATCGGAGAGTGCAAATTTTGACTATTCCGGATCAGCCCAACGAAAGAATTCGAACACGCGTAAAAGAAGAAAAAAGCGAAAATACGCAAAAACTAATGTTTAAATCGATCATTAAAAATGATGGGAATGAAATTTTACTTATATTAAGCATCACTCTAATCCTATAGCCTCTAACGTTAAGGCCCACCCTAAATTTTTTATCTCACGCACTTAGTTTATTTACAAAATCGGATTTCCTTTTTTGGTCGCGCAAATAAGATTCTACGGCATCATTAGCCTCGACTTAATTCAGGAGAAATATGATACCATTAAATACATACACTTAATTAAATATTTCTAAAAATCTTTCAAGCTCTTAGAATATCTTGAACCTGAAAGTTGAATACCGCAGCAGCGAAGGTGCAATAAGGGAATGTATTACCAGACGAGCTTTCAAAAAGTTCCTCCAATTTGTCCGGTAGTTTTTTAAACCAAAATGTTATAAGAATGTTAAAAAAATTTAATGAAGGTTGCGAAAAGACAAGTCAATTTGCTGAAAAGTAAGTTATTTTAAATATTATTGATAAATCGATAAGTAATTTAATTTTTATCAATGAATTGGTAAATCCTCGAGTAAACTTTTTTCTCAAAAAAAGAAAATAACTACGTTTAACGGGAGATAAAATCATCACACTTATTTTTTAGGGTTAGGATGCAGTTTTAAGATTAAATAGAGATATATTATAATAAAAATTTGGTACAAAGATTCAAATTTTGTTCGTATAAGGTTTTTGGATGGTTCTGAACATTTACTTAGAACCTCTAAACTTAATTACTTAGTACATTTTTGAGATATAGAATCTCCGGTGATTTTACTCCCGGTTATTAGAAATTGTCAAAAAAAAAATAATAATAAAAATAAAAATAATTAAATACATTGGTTTGGATTCGTCTACATGTGCGATTAAAAAAAAAAAACCTACGGATAAATAAACAATTCATATTATTTCATGAAAAAAAAAAGAATGGAAAATAATAAGAATCAAAAGCTTAATAACTAACTTTGAGACCTAGGTTTATCATAATGATACAAAGAAAGACATTTTTAATAACCTGATAATCTGATCCGAAAGTATCTGCTGCCATTTTTTATGAGTGACGTTAGGGTCGTTTTTTCACCAATCGAGAAATAACGTGTTACTCACAAAATTGAAAATTGACGCATCATCTTCGAATTTCGCAAATAATTTATTATCCTCATATAAATCCCGTTTTTTATTTAGTAAAAAAAATATTTATTGTAAAAACTTTGACATAAAATTTTCCTAATGTATCCAAACAAATCATTGCTGGTGTTTTTTACGATTAAGATCTGCAAAATGACTAAGTGAATCATTTACACAACTGTTTATTTTTTTGAATGCGTCTTCCTATTGTTTTTAATGGAGTTTTGCCTCGGGCCAAACCCGAGTTAGCATTCATTAAATGCCTTTTGTTCTCAATAATGTTCATGTTTTTGGGTAGCAATCAGTTAGTGACATGCCTGCGGCCAGAACACGTTTCCCATTACACCGGATAACAGGCAGATACGATGAAAGGATTTCGTACTATGTATATAGTTGTTAACAGCAGAAAAATGGTTCTATTCATTTTGGGGAGATTTAATCAAAGCAAAAAAAAAAATTGAGAAATACGTGTAAAAGAAAAACGACTTTATTAAATAATCTTATTCGAATTATTTGAAAATCGAATTCGATTATTTTTTATAAATTTACAAAAGTTTTGACATAGTAATTAGGGATTGGACTGAAAGTATTTTCTCTATAGTAAAAATGACCTCTATCAACAGATTTTTGAACATATGAACCCATGCTAATTAATTAAAAATTTTCACGCCATTAACCCGTTTTTTGTTCCAGCTTCGGACAAGATCACGTGCCACGTGCCCTATTCAGGTTACGAATACGTCATAGCGCTGCAATGAATATATATAAATTCTGCGTGCGCGCATGACATACTAAAAATTTTCAACCAACTTTTCAATATGATAACATTACCGAATGAATGTTTCTATATCATATTTAAATTTAATAACTTCCGACCTGATCATAAAAACCTTTTATCATCTGCACTTGTAAATCGTCAATGGTGTAGAATTATTATGCCAATTTTATGGAGCGAACCAGGTCATCATTTTAGAGATCCAAGACTTATAAGAACACTTCTTTCAATGATGAATACTGAAGAACAAATTTTATTAATTCCTTTTGAAATTAACTTTCCAAGTTACCAAAGACCACTTTTTGAATATACAAAGTATATCACATCAATTAATTATTGTTTATATGAAGGAATTAGAAATTGTATTCCTACTAAAGAAGAAAGAAAGTTATATGAGAGTGAGGTGGAATATGCCATTAAATGTTCTTTAATTTCAATGTTTTTACGAACTGGTGAAAACCTTAAATATTTATATCTAGATAAAATTATTTGCAATCAATTGATATTTGAAACCCTTTATGAAAATACTACTATCACCTCAATAGAATTATATAATATCAATAATGTTTTTAAATTTGAAGCAATAGATGCATTAGCAAAGATCATTTGCAATAATTCTACTTTAACTTATCTTGATCTTAGACATAATCAATTTGGTTTTGAAGGTTTGGAAACATTATTAATGGCTTTTTATAGTAACACTACGTTAACTTCTTTGAGTCTTGGTTATAATATTCTCGGTCCTAAAGGTGGAAAAGCATTAGCAGACATTCTTTGTAATAATACTACGTTTACCTCTTTAGATCTTAGTGCGAATAATTTTGCATCAGAAGGTGGAAAATCATTAGCAGATGCACTTTGCAAAAACTTTACACTAACTTCTTTGGACCTTAGTGCGAATAATCTTGGATCAGAAGGTGGAAAGGCATTTGCAAATGCACTTTGCAAGAATACTACATTAACTTCGTTGAATCTTTATGGTAATAATTTTGAATCAGAAGAAGGAAAAATGATTGCCAATGCACTTTGCATGAATGCCACATTGACTTATTTGAATCTTCAAGAGAATAATCTTGGATTAGAAGGAGGAAAAGCGTTAGCAAATGCGCTTTGTATGAACAATACGTTAACTTCTTTAGAAATTGGTTCTAACCATCTTGGTTCAGAAGGTGGAAAAGCATTAGCAGATGCACTTCGAAAAAACACTACTTTAATCTCTTTGGATATTTGTGATAATAATCTTAGAGCAGAAGGAGGAAAAGCATTAGCTGATGCGCTTTGCGAAAACATTACACTAACTTCGTTGGATATTAGCTATAATGGCCTTGGATCGGAAGGAGGAAAAGCATTCGCCGATGCACTTTGCGTGAATACTACTTTACTTTCTTTAAATGTTTGTAAAAATAATCTTTGTTTAGAAACTTTAAGGAAATTACTAAATGCACTTGATACGAATACCACGTTAACTTCATTGAATATTCGATCTAATCAGATTTCTTTTCAAATATTATCAAATAATCAAAATGTAGAAATAATACAATAACAAATATAACATAGCTTATTTTCTATTAAATGTAATACAGTAAATATTAATAGCAAAATATCAATAAAGCAAATATCAATAAAGCAAATATCAATAAAGCAAATATCAATAAAGCAAATATCATTAATTTTAAACAAAGTAATGTTACCAAAAAAAAAAAAAAAAGTGAAATCGTGCATTTAAACACGGTATATATCAATCATAATAATTGTCGCGGTTGTTGATGAAATTTAGGGTCTCGATTTGAAAATAAAAGCCTGCTAAAAATTCACATATACTCTTTAATCATCAATTCTAATCTTAAATTCTAAACCAGAAAAAAAAAATTAAAATTTATATCAAAATAAATACAAATTTCGGTCAACCAATTTCATCATCGGCCGTAACAATGATTAAAGTTATAATTGATATAATGAAAATAAAAATGTGTCTGAAAAAAAAAAAAACATTTAGAAGACAATTTGGTATGTTACAACTTTCCTTTAAGTTATAATACAAACAAAATTGTTTTGTTTTGCTGTATATCATAGTATGCATCTACTATTAGGAGGCAAAGATTTTAAATAATGGGTTATTACCGTATTTTCGCGTAATAACGTTCATGAGCGTTATTTCTAAAATCATATCATCCAAAAATAAGATGTATGGCTTCGAAATGACGCCCATGCGCAATAACGTGCAAGTTTGGATCGATGTAAATTAGCTGATTACATAAATGTCTTTATATGCCAGAGACCAGTCTTTAACTCAAAATAACGCGCATGCGCGTACTCGAAATAACGCGCAGGTGAGCGTTATTACGCGAAAATAAGTTATTATTACAGTATTATTATTATTATTATCATCATCAACATCATCTAATACTTTATATTTAGATTAAATCCTAATTCGAGGAAATCGGATTTGATTCAAGAGTCAAATCTGTTAAATTAATTCTTGAAATACGGTAGGTTAATGTTGAAGACGCGCCAATAGCATGGGTTCCTTACGTTCAAGAAGTTGAATAAAATAATTAAGTTGACTGAAATGATTTGAAGGAATAATGGTATGTAAATAAGTATTTATATACTGATTTTAATGCTAATGATTATTAATAAATAATATTTATGTTCAGGAGCTGAATGAAAAATTTTAAGTTTATATAATGATCAATAAATGGTCTTTATTCAAATTGAACGAAATAATTAAAACGACTGAAAGGATTTGAAGAGTATTATATAATGGTAGATAAGATTTATGTACTTGATTTATGAATCAATTTTAACGATTTTATTCCAAAAATTAATATATGATCTTTACGTTCAAGAAGTTGAATGAAATATTTAAGGCGACTGAAATGCTTCGAAGGGGTAATGGCGGATAGTCCTTGAATTGTAAGTTTGTATTGTTACTTTTAATTCTAATGATTAATAAAGGATCTTTATGTTCAAGAAGTTGAATGAAATAATTAACGCGACCAAAATAATTCGAAGAGTATTATATAATGATAGATAAGTATTGATGTTCTTGATTGTAAGTTTGCTTTGCTGATTTTAATTCCGATAATTAATAAATGTTCTTTACGTTAAGGAAGTTAAATGAAATGATTAATGCGATTAAAATAATTTCAAAGAATATTATATAATGGTAGAGAAGTATTTATGATTTTGATTTGTGAACCGATTTTAACTCCATGTTCAGAAATGATAATGTGAATGAAATGATTCGAAGGGTATTATGCGCAAATAATAAATACCGCATTTATACACTTGAGTAGTCTATTTTAATTACTTAATAAATGTTTTTTATACTTACAATTCAAAATGAAATCTGGAGTAACATGACGCGTTTTATCATGACGCGCCTCATACTACAGTAATATGGAAGTAAAAAATAATTTTAACCATAAGGGTTACCATATAAGGGTTATAATTTCTGATTTTTTGCAATAGCTACTTAACGAAAATTAAAAATGTATTTACAATATTATTTAATAAATCGTCAATATTTCGAATAAATACTTTATGAATATGTTTATTAAATTCTATATATACGGGTGGACCACCTAAATTAGACACCAAAAGTGTACGTGTGGCTAGTTGTACTCTCGTCCAAGTGTAATTTACGATGAGTAAACCGAATAAATCATATGCCCCAAAACGGGACTTTTTGAAACCAAAAAAAAAAATAAAATAAATTCTATATATAATTTAATAATCTGATAATTTAGTAAAAAAAGTATTTTTAATGTGCAGCAAATGTATGTAGACAATATCGTATTGCTAAAAGTTTATGAAATTTAATCTATCACAACAGAGTAGTTATAATGGTTTAGTTATAATGTTTTAAAATATATATATTATATAATTCAAAAATGTTTAATATTTAGGATAAGTACTTTATTAATTAAAAGACAATATATTTATATATATTTTAAATTTTATTGCCATATTCCCTCCAAAAATAAGCACCCTTTTTTTGCTATAAGGTTGCTTATTTTCGGATATAATCTCAACTAATAGTTTGAATGATTTGATATTTAGTTGCTTATTTCCATTATATAAGGGATGCTTATTTTTGGGTATATATGAATTGTAGGGGGAGCTTACTTTTAGGGTGCATATTTTCGGAGGAATATGGTATTAACACCCTTATGCAGTAGTTCCCAAGCTCATTAGCTAAGATGTGTCATCCATTTTTAGTGAAAAAATATCTAAAAAAAATTGAAAGCATTGTATATAGCTATGCTTTTGCTTGTTCATGTTCATGCCAGTGTTGGAAATCTGTTTTGATATTTATGTTTTCATAAGAACAAGTTTATTTAATTTAATGTTTTCAAAAATTTTTTTATGTTCTCAATTAGAAAAAAATTTTTTTTTATCTCTTTTTTTTTCTTTTTTTTTCTTTTTTACACTCTTTTTTTCTTTTTCTCACACTCTTTCTTTCTTTCTTTCTTTTTACTCTTTCTTACTCCTTCTTACTCTTTCTTACTCTTATTTTCTTATTTCCTTTCTCTTTCTTACACTTTACTCTTATATCTTTAGTTATTTTTAATTTTTAATTTTAATTAATATATTTAAAAATTATTAATAATAAAATAATAAAAAATATAATTTATTTTACTAAAATTGTAAACTCTTTCTGACGATCATCCATACACAAAATTTTAGGAAAGAAAAAACAGTAAAGTAGAAAAAGTCCAACTAAATATAGAGTAAGCACAGCCCTATGGGCACTCAAGGACCGTTAAGAAGAAAGAGTAAGCCAATATTAAAACCAAAAGGGAAAAAACCACTATCACAGACAAACAACACACGCTCAAAACCACCCTCCCAAGGGGTGGCAGGATACAAAAAAATCGCCTCAAAACAGAACACCAACTGCCCAACACTACCTTACACAACATGGAGCCTACTAGCAAACTCTCTAGCGCAGAGGACTCAAGCTTCACAAACCAAGTACAAACAAAAAAACCCCATCTCCTCAGTTCAGAAAACTCACCTAACAATGGCGAAAAAAGTGGGCATCTCAGCTTACCCTCTCCAATTTCATCAATAACATCACCACAACAAGGATCTGCGCAATTAGGCATGGACCATAATAATAATCTAGTTTTAACCAGAGACAATGCAGGACCTGGCGCCCAGATTGACCAAGATCACCAGCCCTGCAATGATGAGCAACAGGATTCCCAAAACACCGACCCTCTCATACCCCACAGTGAAACCCAAACCGCAACAACAATGGAATTTGACGATAGCAACTTTTTTGACCTCGACTTAGATGACAGGGGTGCAATGATAATACAAAACGAATCTAAGCCTGCGACCCACCCAACACCCACTACAGACCCTAATAACTTAGACAAGATCCACACACCAAACCACGAGGATGACGTAGACATGGATACCAGGTCGGACCACACAATAGAGTCGTCACCCACCCAGCCCAACGCACTGAGCTATAGTCAAGTCGCCAGAAGAAACCACCCCTACGACCCACAGTCACAGGAACTGGTAACCCTATGGACAAAGAAGCATTACAAAAAGCCAAAGCCAACCCTCTTAACACGGACAAATAGAACCCAGACACGGTACTGAACGCACTCAAGGACTAGTCAGAGATCAAACAATTCTTCAATGACAAAATCGCATCCAGACCTACACAATACAACCTACTACCAGCAATTAGCCTAAAATTCAAGCACCGGGATACAGCCTTTTTCCGCACTTTCACTAGAGACAGAAAGAGCAAACCGGCACACCAAATCAAGTATAAGAAAAGCTTCAACAAGGCCCTAAAAAATTACAAAAGATTACACAATGTTCAAATAATGACCAAAAATAATAGAGACCAAATTTACTCAATGCTCAAAAAGAAACTAGCAGCAAACTTTATTACTAATGCATGCTTCATCACATTAAATGCACATCAAACTACTACCATGATATACTACTATGCAAAATTCGCCCAAATAGAGGACATTATACCATTTGAAACGATGAGGAAACTCCTGGGAGAAGTACTATCAAAAGACCTTGAACCGCTACCTGACTTTCCTGACCTAATTCCAGAACAAGTCACTGAATTCTTACCTTTCGCTCTTCCAATTTCCGAGCGCAGACACACAAAAGCAGTAGTCGCTGCCCTCTGCAAATTATATTCTTTTGAACAACTTCTCGGCTCTTACTTCACCGACAACAAACCACCTCTCCCATACCTAATAGATAACCTACACGAAGCAGTTCGAAACCGCTTCCCAATCTCTGATTATGACTCCATGGCCCACCTTTCAGAATACAGAGCACTATTAAAAGAATACTACCACTTTGACCGTATCCTACCACAATACTTTAACTTGCCTGAGTCAGAACGCAGAGCCCTCCTACCACTCACTCTACAGGAATTGCTATACAACCTATGCCATCTATTCCCAATTAACCCAATGCTCTCTCCCTAGGACTTCAAGAGCATGATAAACTTGCTAAGAGAGAAATATGAATTCGGAAGGTTACCGAATGATTACATAATTGCAAAACCTCCCTTACCCAATAACCCCTCAAAAATAAAAACCGACATAGTATATATATACCCAATTAATGACAAACAACTGGCCAGAACATTTATTCAGAAAATCAAGCATAAATACAAATTTAGAATTCCACTCCCTCCTAACATTATGCAGGTAAATCCAACTAACAAACCGGAACTTCCCAAAAACGTAGAAGATATAAAAGAGTACCAAATCACCACTCCTATTACCACACTGAGTCAATTTGTTGACACGGCACGGCTGTTAAGGGAGATCTACTACTTCGATCGACTACCTAAAGAATGGATAAACATCGCACCTAAGGACCCTGCTCCTGACAACCACGTTAAACCGAACTTACCTTCCAACCTGGAAGAGCTCTCATCATATATCGCTAAAAACATTCTCACTCTTTCCACACAGGTCCCAATATCAGAATATGATGCAGCTACTGGTGTTATCAATAAAATTCAAGAACACTTTAACATTACTCTCATTCCAAACTACCTAATCAACCTCCCTGATCTTTCTCCACCGGAATGGGGAATCTTCAATGACTACTAACCATGATGGACAACTCTGTTACCAACCGTACCCGCACAGATGGGACCTCTACTAATACTACTAATCTCAACAATACAACGAACAATCATTACAAACCACAGAACAAGAACCTACAAAACTTCCCCTCACCACTTAACATTTGCACACACAACATCCAAGGAATAAACAACAACCTCAAGCTTAGTCTCTGGCTCGAGTACTGTAACCAAGAAGATCTGCACATCATAAGCATGACTGAAACTAAACTTGCGGAACTCGACACTACAAAGATTAGACTTCTTAACCCCTACTACAAGATTTATACTTCCAACTATACCTACACACAAGCAAACATTTCTCTCTCTAGCATGGGCACCGCTATCGCCGTTAGGACCAATCTACAACTTTATATTCACAATATCGAAACCTACGCCGCAATAGTGATACTGGTTGACCTCCACTTTCCCAAAAACAAGATAAGAGTCATTTCAACTTACCTACCACCTAACAATCACACACTAGCCAGCAAGACACAAGATCATATCACATCTTGAATAATTAAAGCCAAAAAGAGAAACTACAAAATCCTGGTTATGGGAGACTTCAACTGTAGCATTAACGATCACACAAAGAAAAATAAACCACCACTATTCAAACACATGGGAAATTGCAACCTTACCAGCACCTTATCCTACTTCGATATAGCAGAACCAACATGGTCCAGGGGCACTAGTCATAGCCAATTGGATGACATTTGGATATCGTCACATATGATAATAGAAATCTCACCACTTGCAATCTCTTTACCCACTGATAGCACTGATAGTGATCACATGATCTTAACAATATCTTGGCACCACAACATCAATACAGCTCTACCAAGGACAAAGAAAAACAAACATAAAGTATTCTTATATGACAAAATGAATGAGAAGACATGGACAAACTTCTCAAACTCGATTTCCCAAACCTTGATCGAAGACAACTTAGATGTAGAGTCACCAATCATAGACTCCATCACCCTCAATAAACAATGGCATAAGCTGAACCTTGCAATAAAAAGAGCTACAAACACTCACATACCATTCACAATGAGACAACAGAACACCTACTACGCCTTCTCAAGAAAAGCCACAGACCTCCACCAAGGCCCTAAAAAACTTAACAAAATTCTTAAACAGGCCACCAAACTCCTGGTTAACACATGGAACACCAGCATTGTAGCTATCAATAAAATGACCAAAAGCCATATACCCAGCATTGCTACAGAGGACTTAACTCCCGACAACCATAAGTCACTCATCACCAGACTTAAATCTGAAACCAAAACATTATGGCACGCACGAAATATCGAGAACAACAGTGAACAAAAAGATAAAATAAATTTCTATATAAATAGAAGATACTCCAACTTTACCTCAAACACCACCCTAATGATCGATAACATACTAAAGCGGCACATTGACCCTGTATATCTGCACAATATAAAGAAAGCCGGAGAGGTGGTAACTGAACCTGCAGAAATCAAACACGAGATTGCACAACACTATGAACATTGGACCCGGAGAAATACCCCAAATGAGCTACTCCGAGAAGAATGGACTTATGCATTTAATCCGAAAAATGAGATACAAGAACATTGGTACAACAATATCACTCAGACTATCACCACTGAGGAAGTACTCAAACAAATAACAGCTGCACCCTTAAACAAAGCACCAGGCCCCCAGCTAATTACTAACGAAATGTTACGCCATCTACCAAACTCAGCTATAACACTCCTAACCAACATTTTTAATGCATGTCTCTACCTATTTCAGATCCCAAAGATGTGGAAAAAGAGCACAATCTTTCCAATTTCAAAAAACCCAGTATTTCGGGACACCTATCTGATACTCGCCCCATCTCCCTAATTGAGTATGCACGAAAACTCTTAACAAAAATTTTGACTAACCGACTCTCATCCATAATGTTCAAATACCCTATCCTAAACCCCTCAAACCACGTTACCCTCCCAGCAACATCTACACTTTATCCGATACAAGCCCTTACCCATATCCTAGAGGATGCCCACACATATAAAAAAGATTTCTGGGTGCTATCACAGGACATGTCGAAGGCATATGATTTAGTCCATATCTCCACACTCAGACTCGCTTTAAAACGGCTCAAGCTTCCTATATCAATAACCAATCTTATTACTGATATCTTCACTGCAAGAAGCAATACTGTCATCATGCCATTTGGCAATACACTACCATACCCTGTTCATGACGGCATCGATCAGAGTGAAATAATAACACCCTTACTCTGGCACATCTATTACGACCCACTAATTAGCACAATCGATACCAAATTCCAAGGATACTCTCTAACCACTACAACTCCTAACTCCACCACCCCTCTAACCACATGCTGCTCTGTTCTTGCCTTCATGGACGTTACTCTTTGGATCGCTCCAACCAAACAACAACTTAGCGACATTGTCACCATAGCTAGCTCATTCTTCTAATTTACCAATATTAGAGTAAATCCAACTAAATCAGTCTTGGCCACAAATGACCTATCTGACCCCAATCCACACATCTACTTCAACGACACCCGCATAGAAAACACCCCACAAGATACACCATTTTGGTTCCTAGGCTGTTGGTTTAGCCGTACATCCAAACACTCCCAAATACATAAAATTATTACCCAAGAAGCACAGTCTGCTATCAACAAACTACGATATGCCCGTCTCACAGACAAACAAACTATCTACATCACCAACACAGTCATACTTACACGACTAGCCTACCGGTTACAAAACACAAACATGTCGCAAACACAACTTGCTCAAATAACCAAAAATTTTACTCACATTGCCAAATACAAGGCGGGACTGGCAGCAACCGTGCCCAATGCAACTATGCACTACCATAAAATATATGGCCTTAAGATAGCAGAAAATATCCAGACCCAGCAATATATATCTGATCTACTATGAACAATTAACCATCCACTCTTCCATACTTCACCATTAAAAACCCGACTCCAACAACTCCAAAACAATGCTACTACTAATATCTCAATCCTCATATCCGACCCAGTTTTCTCTACCAATGAAGCAAACAATACCATAGCAAAAACTATCAGATTACTACACAACCAAGGCATCACATTACACAATAGAAACATTCAATGGCATATCCCGTTATTCCAAGCAGGCACCACCATAAATCAAATCCTAAGAAACTTATCTAGACCCGCAAAGCTCAAACATAATCTGAATAAACACCAGCTGCACTTTGTAGAACAATTTACCAACAACTCCCATACAACCTTCCCCACCTGGAAGCAAATGCACCACACAATCCAGAAAATACCCAGAGGAAAAGCACCAGAGTGGTTCACTAAGATAACAAACAAAATTGCGGCTGCCACCAGTATACATCATCTCCTTATCACACCAAACCCGTTTACACTTCCTGCATTCAATAATGCCAAATCTCCATGGATCTACCACTTTGCAAAAAATACCTTTGGTAAACGGTCAAAAATTAGTAATGAAAAAATCACCTACCGACACTGGACCCTGAATCCACTAATTCCTAGAAAGCTAACAAAGTGCAAGGGATGCCCAGAAACCCCTAAAGAGAAAAACACATGCTATATAACAACGTAACCTCAATGATAACTAACCTACAAGTCGATAAACAAAAACACATACACGCAAGCATTAACGATCTACAAACGGCCTTACGAAACCTCAACTTCTAGCTATCCCCCCCTCCTATATCCACATATCATCTATCCCACAAAGACATGATATCCAAACGAATCACTGAATCTATCACAAACCTCAACACTCAACTCTGGACTATATACCAAAACATTTTCTCCCACAAAGCTACATTTGAAGCCGTCATACACACAGTTGACAACCATACAGCATCCTCGACTGTATGGACACTTAAAGACCTAAACCAAATCCTTCACACTACTGACCTAACATGGCAACAAAGAAAAAATTAATATATACTAATATAATTACGCTTGTAGCTATAATTCCGTTCAGATCCAAGCTATCACTTCACGTAAATGAAAAGACTGTAACTAAAGAAATTAAACATATCATTACCACCCCATACAATACACTGAGCATCATGGGGAGAAGCACACTATATATACCCTTATAAAATGGCCCTAAAGATAATCATTCTCCAAAAGAGACTCTCCATTCAAATTCAACACACTGAACAACCAACTCCACATAACCTACTACTGCCCACCCCAATAGACGACCTAACTGAAAACATAGTACTAGACAAATTTATTCCAAAATTATACAACTACACCTTCCCCCACAACCCTAGGCGCTTGATTAGACACCTCCAAAATACCCGGATCATAGCAGACTGGCACAACCTCAACCGAATTCTAAATTGGAAGACAGACGTTAAAGACATTGACTGGCTCGCCACATTCCAACTCCTAAACTACCATAACAGTCCACTATCCAGATCCACACACCCAAATCAATCAGCAATAAAAATATTCAAAATCAAACTAATTCTAAATGAACTCCCCACCAGGCTCAACATGCACTACCGCCAACCAACTACCGACACGAACCAACTATGCTACAGATGCAACCAAACTATAGAAGACAATAAGTATCTGCTTCTTTGCTCTTCTAACACCAACCCAATCGAACTTATAATTACACAGAACCTCACGAGGACCATAGTCAAATTTAATATACATGACTTTGACTCAGATACCTTTATTGAGAATTACCTATCCACCCATGTAACCGGAGACAATACTCTCCCAATTGGTATTATCACCAAACCCACAACCATCCCAAACCCACTACGCCAGAACCAAAAAATATCACACAGCAAAAGCCCCACAATATACTTCAACCACCACTTAATAAAAACAATACGAGAAGACATTTGGAAACCGAGGTGCATGATACAAGCGTCTAGCAGTCCCCTAACCCCCGTACTCATAACCCCAAGACATAAAACACACAACCAAGAGATAAAAAAGAACATAAAAATCACAAAATGGACACATCAATTTATTATTCACAACGCCTCTCCCCTCACCCTCCCATACATAGACTAAATAGATCGTGACTAGTGATTTGAACCGAGAAAATTTTTCTTAATCGGTTAACCGAACTGAAATATTTAATGTCAACCGATTCAACCGAATAAGATTACTTCACGTTTACTTTCAGGAATTCTCGGGCCTTTACTCAAATTTTTGTCTCGTCTACTATCTGCTATGTTCATTCATTTCATTTCGGAACTTTTCGGGACCTTTGCTCTTTTATGATGTCATTTACATTTCAATTTACATTATGTCAACCGATTCTCAATCGGTTGTACGGGTCAACCGATTAAGCATTTACTCAACCGGTTACCCGAAATTTATTCAGTTCGGGTCGGTTACCCGATTATAGCCCAACCGGTTCAAATTACTAATCGTGACCTATCTTAGCAAAGCTTAGGTCAAAAGTAAACTAGCTTTAGCCTCTACACCAGTAGTTTAGTTATCATAAAAATAGTGTAATTATTTGTATTATTTTATGTTGTCTAATAAAAAATATGAGGCACGACCTCGTTTTAAAAAAAAAAAAAAAAAATTTATTTTACTAAATTATATAAACAAAGCTAAGTAATTTATAATAATAAGACGATTATAACTTTATATATATTTTTTAAAAATTAATATATAAGGTTTTTATATAATACTGAGGATGTTATTGGCTTGGCCCAGCTTGTATATTTAGTTTTTAAATAAGCTATTAACATCTTTTCTTTTCCTCTTAGGCAAGACTCACCAAATACAACCTTTTTGATTTTATTATACTAAAAAAAAGTACAAATTCCCAAAGGACAAAGAATAAACAAGTATTGTTACTATCTAATTTAAACGACTAAACCAAATATGAATTGCTGTATGGAATATCTGGAAACTCTAACTAGTCCATTAGTCTCACTCTACTACACAAGGACATTCCTTGCAGGAAATATTCTTGAAAGTGGGAGAAAAAACCTGTACGTATAAATTCTGTACCAGGTTATATCAATCATTGCTGATCTGATGATGTTTGGTTACATTCCTATGCATAGCTCGGGTAGAACTTATTCTAACTTGCTATCACATGCAGATCCTGTAGTACAAATCCTATTAATAAATTCAAAGGTTTTTTAAAACTTAATGCGATAATTCTAAATATCTACTAGATCAAATTCGGTAAATTTTTTTTGTTTCAATTATATGCTTTTGTAAAACTAAAACGAAACTAAGTTCATTGAATTTGGTTTAGTAGTTATTAAGAAATCATTAAAAAAAACTTAAAAATACCTTAGAAAATAGATAGTAAATTTTTCCTTCTTTGAACTTTAAATTAAGATTTCTCAACAACCAACTATCAGAATTTGATGAATTTTTTTATTCAATTCAATAAATTCATAGAATTAAGAGTGAATCTATTTGTCACTGGCGGTGACAGTCACCGGAGTGTGATCGACCAATTAGATCAAAGGATCATGTGTAATGTAAAAAATGCAAAAACTTTGATTTTTTTAAAAAATCACTTCTAACTTAAAATTTTGTCTATGAACTACTTTTTTTTATGCAAAAAAAAAATTCTTTGCAAAATTTTACTATATACAAAGCTATATCCGAACCCTAACTATAGCTTTAACCCAGACCCTAACGATAGTAAGTTTCGATGCTTTGTTTTTGTTTTGATCGAACATTACACAATCTAATTTGTCGATCATGCTCCGGTGACTGCCACTTCTGGCGACAAACACATTTTTTCTAGAATTAAAATAAAAAAAATTGATTGAATTTGAATAGTGGATTGTCAAAAAATATTCATTAAAATTTTTAAAAAAAATTAGCAGCAGCTTCTTTTTTTAAAGACATTAAACTTTGAATGAAGATTACTTATCATTCATCTGGTCAAAGTTGTTTTCTTTTTTATTTTAATTCTATGTACTTACAAAATTAAAATAAATAAATTTTGATTAAATTTGACTAGATAAATGCCAAGTAAACTTTATTCAAAGTTTAGGCGCCTATAAAAAAAAAAAACAGCACCAACTTTTTTAATTTTAATGAATTTCAATAGATGAGTTTCTTTCATAGTGCTCACGTAATGCTGCGGTACCTCGGGGTTCAGATAAATTCAATTAAAAAATTCTGACGCCAGAAAATGCCATCAGAAATTGAAACAAAGAGTTACAAAGATTGATATTTGATTGGCAATGAGTGGCCACGGGATCATGATTGTTCAATATTAATCTTGGTATGTTACAATGAATTAGGTAATGATGATTTGCTTTTAAAGGTCTAAAAATATTTATAAAAATAAGGGCGTGCTATTTATTACGTAATATTTTTTACTCAATATCCACTCCTATCCATGTATAGCATTTTCACTCTAATCTCAATTCTGATTGGTTAATTTTTTTTTTTATAATTCAGCAGTCATGCTGCAACTTTATTTCATCATATATGTAACATCAGTACAAAATGATTTACCTAATCTAAGTTGGTTAAAATCATAAAGTGTGTCCCACCCAGATGTCCTAAAGATCCTTAAATGTGACCTGCTATATCAAACATTTCTTTTATTGGTAATCCCTCCTCTCGTTAGATTTAGAGTATTTGAATCACTGATTGGAGTTTGCTGCCTATTATAACTGCCTACTTTCTAACCCTCTTTTTTTAACTTCTCAAGTAGCAGGATTCTACTAAAAAACAAATGAGTATAAAGAAAATAAAAGGAAGAATAAAATGGTTAAAAGCTATACAATCTAAACGAAAAACCAAAGTAATATAACATAAAAATGAAAAAAAAAGAAGAGGGCCAAAGTAAATGGCTATGATAGTACTATTTACGCCTGTGCTAGCCAATAAAAATTATATAATACTGCACAAGGTCATTTCATCTAAGTATTATATGTACAAATTTAAGAAAGAAAAAAGAAAAAGAAACTATGCATAATAGAACATTCTAGAAAGAAATTTCATTTCGTATTTTACTCCAAAACACCTTACGTGTCATTTATTGTTTATCTCAAAGGACCTGATTTCACTCGTGACTTGATTCCGATTTGGTAGGCATTCCCAATTTGAAAGGAGTACCGGTAAACACTACTGATCTTTTGAAGGGGGTAAGCTGGATTTCCCACTTTTTGGCAAAATTTCGAAAAGTCCAAAGAGGAGTAAGATGATACTTGAAGCAAATTTAAAAGAAAGTGTATTCCAAATACAACTCATTTTTTTGTTGTTCTTTACTGTTTTACTACAGGTTACTTCATCGACAGAGAAGCTCTTAGCTCTCTACCAAAATTTCTTGTATAATGGCACCACCTCCTGCTAGTTATTTTGTAAGCAGACGCTTTTGGCTTGCATGCCGAATATACAAAGGAGTCCCTAAAGAGAAGTTGACCGTTATAAAAACTATATTCCTGTATTATCCTACTATACATTAAGTATATGCAACGCTCTAACAAGAAACTTTTTGTTTTTTTTTAGTAGGAAAATTTGGTTCAAGTGATCGTCAGAAAGAGTTGCGTTGAATTCTGATTGGTTAATATTATGACTAATATTTATAATCTATTATATAAATATATAATATTAAATAACTCTTGATTTACTGGTCTGTTTTTGATAATTTTACTACCCAAATGTTCATCTCAATGATACAATTCTAACAAGCCCAAAATTATTAAAATCCAATTACAGGGTCATAAGATCACTAAGGTTTTGCATTATTATATATATATATATTTTTTTTTTCTAGTCAAAGTGCCCACTTTGGGGGAAGAGCTTTTATTCAAGATAATCAGACCCTGGACGCCCTATATGGAGGAACATCCAACATTTGTACATTGACGAGAGTACAACTAGCCTCACCTGCAACTTTTGGTTTCCTATTTAAGTAGCCACCCGAAGGTTTTACACTAGCTGTCATACCTGCAACCCACATATTGGCATTGCCTATTTAAACCCTCTGATCCCTGCCTTCTGCCAGTCCGTCTTGTATCACCGGAACCTGTTCCAGATACTAACCTGACACCCTTAGGACTAGTTTATCCCAGTGAGAGAATTGGTAGAGCGATTCCTGTCCCACACAGGTATCACCTACGCTTTCGGTAGTGTATGCATTTGCTGAAACCAACACTTGCAGTTAGGAATGGTTATCTAACCGCTATCACTATCTACTTTTGCCCTTGTAGAGTTCACCTGACCCTAGTACTATCCTATTCTACTTTCAGTTTCTTTTCGCCAGAAGCTTTCTTTCACCTGGTTGCCTTTCTACTTCCAATCCGAGGACTCGGAAGGGTTGGTCAGCCCTGGCGAACCTAGGAGCTCCCACCTCCTGATATATAATTTTGAAACACATGTCCTTTTCCACTGGTGCGACCCCCGTTGGTCCGGTTGGTAGGGCCTGCCATAAACCCTTTTGTCATAAGTCCGCTTCCGATCAGTCCACTACTGGTCAGTCCTCGTCCAATTCCTATTAGGTACTGTCGAAAGTTTGGCTACCTCTCTACTCAGGACTTGCCAAGTATGGTTTCCCTTTGTTCTACGGTTCTGTGTATAACATAGTGCCTGCACTCTCCAGAATCTACGTGCCTCAGTTTTGTGCATAACATAGTGCCAAAGCTTCCAATACGAGTTGGTATAATCTAGAAAACAAATTTGTAAATCCGAGCTCAGAATCTGGGTTACCATAACACAGATAAATTCTTTGAAATCATCTCCAGTGGGATTCGAACTCTGTACCTTTGCTACAACTACTTGGGGGTGACAACTATCTAACTACACTATGTCACCACACCCCTATCATATATTAAAATTTATATATATAATAATACAAAACCTTAACACGAAAACTCTTTTCGATGATCACCTGGACCAAATTACCAATAGATGGAAAACAAGATGTTTTTTGTTGGTGAGTTGCCTAATACAGAATAACAGTTTTTACAAAGGTCAACTAAGGCTACAGGGACTTTTTTGTTAGTGATGCCACCAAAATAGATTTTTGAAAAAGACCTATTTCATCTCTATTAGAGAAAATTAAAATTTTTTATAAGGAAGAGCAAATAAAATTTATATTGATATGTTTTTTATAATTTTGTCTATTCAAAAAAAGTATCAAATAATTTGTCTTTCAAGTAAAATAGGTCAAAAACAATTTCGTCTTCAAATTTTAATTTTAGGTTTTAGAACCCGAAATGCTTTTGTCTTTATGTATGTTCTTTGTATATTCGATATGCAAGCCAAAAATGTACTTTTACAAGATAACTAGCAGAAGGTAGAGCTCTTGTACGAAAAATTTTGGTAGAGTTTAAAGTTTTCTTTCATCGACTAAGTTTTCTGAGGAAAAACAATAGGAAACAACAAAAAATTGAGTTTTTCCAACTACATCCTTTCCTTTAAATTTCTTTAAGTATCATTTTACATTTTTCGAAATCAAAAAGTAAAAATTCTAGTTTACCCCTTCCAAAAGATCAGTGGTGTTTACCATTTTAAATTGGGAATGTTCCCATTCCAGAACTAATGCCGTCACGAGTTAATTTTGGTTGCAATATACAAATACAGTGAATGACATGTTAGGAATCTAGGAGGGCACATAAAGAAATTTTTTATCTTTGTTTGTTGTTTTAGTTTTGTTTTTTTTTCTATATTTGTACATATAATATACTGATAGACATTAGTCTTAGAGTATTATATAATTTTTATTGTTTATACCAGATGTGTTAGCATCTACAGTTTCTATTCATTTTTTGCTTTTTCTTTGATTTTTCTTTTTTATTATTTCTTTTCTTTTGGTTGTATTTTTGGTTGGTTCTTTTGGTTATTCATTTAGGTATTGTTCCCCTTTTAATTTTTTCCTCTTTTTTATTCTTCTTTATAAGAAGCTTAGAGAAAAAGTTTTTTGGAGGAATGGATTCTGTGATTGGTTTTTAAAGCCAGACAGTGCTATACTTCTTGCTGTTGGAGAAGACCATGCTTG
Source organism: Gigaspora rosea (assembly GCA_003550325.1). Classification (NCBI taxonomy): domain Eukaryota; kingdom Fungi; phylum Glomeromycota; class Glomeromycetes; order Diversisporales; family Gigasporaceae; genus Gigaspora; species Gigaspora rosea. The sequence continues at coordinate 106,062 of QKWP01001196.1, read as the reverse complement.
AGTATAAGCAAACTATTTTAGTACAATACCAAAGTTGGGCACCAATTTGGGCAGCTGGCTTAGTTCGATCATTACAGTTAGTATATAAAATTTATGTAATTTGCTAATAAAGGTCAGACGGTTACAAAGTTTAAAAAAAAAATACAAAACCTTAACGATTTTGTAACCCTATAATTAGATTTTAATGATTTTGAGCTTGTTAGAATCATCTCATTAAGATGAACATTTGGTAGTAAAATCATCCAAAATGAACCAGTAAAAAAAGTTACTTAATATTAAATAATATATATATTATATATATATTATGGAAAAATAAATTTGTCGCACCTGCGACATGTCACACTCCTGCTTCGACCAATCAAATCGCACGATTTTATAGGCAAAAATTTATTATTATTTATTTTTTTTAACTCTTTGATAGTCTCATCGGGACCCCGAAATATACATAGATAGGTTAGGTTAATTATAGGGTTACTAAAAAAGAAAAGATCTGCAAAAAAACTTTAAAAATAAGCAAAAAAATTACTATAAATAGAAAAGACCTGCATAAAAACTTCAAAAATAAGCAAACTTATACCTGACAGTTACCTGATCTATTTATGTATATTTCGGGGTCCTGTCTTATCGGTACCTTTATTAGATATTAGATATATAATATAACTAAACTATGTTAATTACTTATTATCGATACTCTATCTATAGCAGGTCTGGCATCACCCGAATACTTCAAGAGTACCTTGGTGCGACCTATTGCACTGCTTCACTGATAAGACAGACAATTTTGTCAGCCCCATCAAAGAGCGACATAGGATTTCTCTTCAAATCCCTCTTATCTAGCGTCAATGGTAAGGATAACCAAACTATACAAGAAGAACATTGAAGCTAAGAAAATAAAAGAGTAATAAAAAAGGAGAAAATACTACAAACTCTAAATGATATACCAAAAAAAACAAACCCAAAATAAAATGACTACAAGATGAAAAAACCGAAGAAAAATTCTATTACTAATGACGGAAAGCTAACAAAATGAAAACAAACAACGAAAAGAAACAAAAAAAAAGAAACAAAAAAGGAAACAGAAATAGAAATAACCCCAAATCTGAACTCAACAATAAAAATTATATAACAGATAATACTGCACAAGGAAACGCTTCACCAAAGTATTATATATACATAAAAAAAAGAAAACTAAAGAACATTCTGGAATTTAATCTCTGTAGAACTGCCTACTCTATTGTATCATATTCTATTACGTGTCTATCCCTGTTTATCCACTTGCATGCCTTCTTCCCGATTAGGATAGGAACAACAATGCTATTTTTTGGAGAGGGGTACACCGAATTTCCCACTTTTCGTTAAAAATTCTAGCAAAACTGACTTCCAGCGAGAATATGATAATGGGTATATGGTCAAATAAGTTCTTGTAACCAAAAACCTTAAAGAGAGTGATTTTCCTTAGTTCATTGTCTAGCTGAGCTATAATTCCTTCATCGATGAAAGTTTTTTTTTTAATTCACCAGAATTTCTTGTACCAAGAGCACCTACTACCAGTTATCTTGCACAACTAACGCTTTTGGCTTGCATGCTGAATATATAAAGGAGTTCCCAACGACACAAGGAAGATTGTCCTTTATAAAAACCAGTATTACTAACTGCTTCATCTTTTACTAATGAAAAATTTTTTGTTTTTCTTTTGTTCAGAAATTTGTACAAGTAATTAACAGGAAAAGTCCTTTTTATAGTCAAAAAATTTTGTTTTTTAAAAATTTAAAATTATACTTAATAAAGTATAAAATATTATAAAATAGCACATCATATAACATAAAATTTTATTTTGAACAGTTTTTTCTAAGTTATAAAGATAGATTGTTTTAGTAAAAAAAGGTTTATAAGAAAAATCAAAACTTTCCAAAGTTAGTATATATAAACCTTTTTTTTTACTAAAATAATCTACATTTTTANAGGTTTATAAGAAAAATCAAAACTTTCCAAAGTTAGTATATATAAACCTTTTTTTTTACTAAAATAATCTACATTTTTAACTTAGAAAAAGTTGTTTAGTATAAAATTTTACATGTAATATTTAAATATAAATATAGATTATATTAGTAAAAAAAAAGTTTTATATATATTAACGTTCGAAATTTTTAATTTTTCTTATAAACTGTGTTTTTTACTAAGACAATCTATCTTTATGACTTAGAAAAGTTGTTTAGAATAAAATTTTACATTATATATTTTGATATCGCTTATTTATTTTTACATTTTACTAGTAAAATTTTTAATTTTTAAAACTTAAAATTTTTTGTCTACAAAAAGTACAATTTGATTGGTCAGAATTGGGGGTGTGACATGTCGCAGATACGACAAATTTCTATTCCCATATAATATTTATTTAAAAAATTACTTTGATTCACAGGCTGTAAAATTCACACCCCTGTTTTAAAAAGTTTTCTATTAAAATTAGAGTTAGAGTTAGGATTAGGATTAGAGTTATAAAAATAGCAACCTTTATAGTAAAATTTAGCAAGAAATTTTTTTCACATAAAAAGGAGTAGTTTCGTAAACTAGATTTTGCGTTATAAGTAATTTTTTGATTTTTTCGTAAAAAATTTTGTTTTTGTTACACAAAGAAAATTTGCAGATCATGCTAATTCTGCAATTTTGAATGGCAGAGGCAGAGTTGTGAATTTCACAGCCTGTTAAAATTAGCATTTATTTATTATAAAAATATTTTTCTATATACCTTTTTTTTAAATTATGTAAATTGCTTTTGAGCTTTTAAATAATGTTATAGAGTTTATCAAAATGAATTTAACTAGGAAACAGGCTCTGTTTAAAGTCCGAAGTATAAATATTTATTATATAATTGTTTATTTTAAAAATATTGTATATATATATATATGTTCACAAATTTAGATTAATTTTGAATTAATCCAAGCTATTTTTAAATAGTATTATTAATTTATTTAACATGTTTGATTAATATGTTTTTCTTTTTATATAGCATTGGGAAATTAAAATTAATAAATATACTCAACAAAAACCATTTAATTTTGCTTATTGCTATTTAATTTTGCTTATTGCTAATAAATATAATAAAAAAACTATTTAAATCACTTATTGCTAATAAATATAATTAAAAACAATTTATTAATAAATTTAATTGAAAACTCATTTAATTTTTCTTATTGTTGTAGTAAAGAAATTTCAATATTTTATATTCACATATCAAGTTAAACTTCAAGCATTATAAATATTTAAATTTTAATAAAATATATAGAATGATAATTCGATAAAAATTGCTAAAGCTATTTTAGTACAAACTAAGTTATTTAATAAATGTAAATCAAATTTATACACTAACACTAGATAGCTTAAGTAACTAGCAAGAATAAGGCTATGACTAAAGTTCTAGAATTAATACAAGCCATAGAACTGGATCAATATCTTACTATATATGAAACAACAATTAAATCTAACGATATTTTTCAAGTTCTTTTACTTAATTATAATAGTTTGCTTGAAAGTTCTTTTTGGAGACATTAATATATAAAATAAGTTAAATAAAGCAATATAAAAAAATATATATAAATGAAAATTTAATAAGTTATACTGTATAAAAAAAATAATTTGAGTGATAGCTTAGTAAGTTATATAAAAGGATATTTTGAGCAAAGGTTTTAATTCGTAATTTGGGCAAAGATTTAGTAAGTTATATAAAAAATAACTTAAGCGAAGGTTTAATAAATAATTTGAGCAAAGGTTTAGTAAACAATTTGAGCAAAAATAAGTAATTTGAGTGAAGGCTTAGTAAAGTAATTTAAACGAATGTTCAGTAAGTTATATAAAAAAAAATAATTTGAGCAAAGGTTAAATCGAAAAAACAAGTTAAAGTTAAAAAATATCACTTTATTGATGTACAAAACCAATTTGAATTACAATGCGCAATCTTTGTTGTGTTAGACCTAACATGTTATTGAATGTAATAGTGCTTATTTTTATTGGCTAATTACGCGGCGTGACAGACACCATCATGATGATCACATGATTAAATTTTTGTACATGTGTCTAGAAATATAGTGTCCTCAGCTACACTTCGGACAATTATAAAATATTCTCAAAAAATATTTTACTTACTATATAAAATTACATATAAACAATAGAGAATAGAAATTTGTCGCATCTGCAACATGTTGCACCCCTGATTCTGACCAATCAAATCGCATGATTGTGTAGACAAAAAATTTTAAGTTTTAAAAATTAAAAATTTTACTAGTAAAATGTAAAAATAAATAAGCGATATCAAAGTATATAATGTAAAATTTTATTTTGAACAACTTTTTCTAAGTCATAAAGATAGATTGGATTGTTTTAGTAAAAAAATGTTTAAGAAAAATCAAAAATTTGAACGTTAGCACATATAAAACTTTTTTTTACTAATATAATCTATATTTACGTTTAAGTATTACATGTAAAATTTTACGCTAAACAACTTTTTCTAAATTAAAATGTAGTGCTTCGATCTATAAGCTAACTAATTTGGATTGATCTGATAATTTGGATTAATCTCAGATATTTTTATCTGTTAATTTTAAATAGATAAATCTATAATACATGTCGGATTAAAAATAAAGATTATCTAAATTATAATCCCAAATATTGCTAGAATTTTGCATATCAGTATTTGGTATATATGTACATACATATGTATATACCAGATACGCATGTACATATATACGAAGGTAATATATAGTATAAATTTAGTAGTACATGCAGGTAACTTTGAGTTTGTGCATATAAAGTTTGAGCTTGTGAATAAGAGTTTATTATATATATATATATATTACTGTATTATCATACAAGATAATAAAACAATACACACTCAATATACTAAAAGGTGTTATTATTAAAATCGTAAAAAAATAAAGGTATAATCTATATAGTTTTATACTTTAACTATGCATATATATATTTAACATAAAGCTTGCAAATTATAGCGAAAGAATAAATAGAAAGAATATTAATAAACTAAAAAAAATTCTAACCTTTAATATTTTAAAAAAATTTTTTTTGTTTGGTATTTTGGTATTGCTATATAGAACGGCATACTTTATTGTCGTATTTTTTGATCACTAAAGTGTGAATTTAGAAGTTTATAGATGGATTAATTTGTAAAAAAAAAAAAAAAAAAGATGTAATTAAGAAGTTAATTATTTATATATTGCAACAAGACGATGGCTAATGACAATTCTGACTATTATTATAATAGCAATATTAATTTTGAAACAATGTACACTGATTTGAAACAATGTGGTCTGTCCGAAATTTCAAGAACTTCATCTGATTTGTCAGCTGAAGTATTACCTGATAGCCAAACGACTTTTAAAAATGGTATAAAAATTTAGTAAGGGAAGTGACAAAAATCAGGTAAATTTTTAGGGGGGAGAGGTAAAAAAAGTTGAAATTATATATAAAAACCTGACTATATATATATTAAGGAAGAGGGGGGAGGTAGGCCTCTGATAAAAAATAATCAGATAATTAACGACACAGCCCTAATAACTTAAAATTTAAAAGTATTACAGATTTTAATTTTTTTTAATTTTTTTTTTAGACAAAGTGACTACTATTCCCAAACGTAAAAGATTATACAAACATAGACATCTATCATTTATCCAAGAATACTTTGACAAAACCATAAATAATAGGTAAAGAGGTATGCATCTCAGAGATGTTCATGGAATTGTTTCAGAGGATAATAAAGTCAATTCAAAAAAGGTAGCATCTATAATAAAAATTAAATATTTATATAATAAGTTTTATTAATCTTTATAATTTTTAGTTGCAAAATTCTAAAATTACTAATTTGTGCGAAAAGTTTGTCCACACTCTGCACATATTCAAAAAAGACGAGAGGAAGCTCTTCTAAAATGGATAATGCTTGCAAATCAACCTCTCTTTACTGTGTTAATAATGCTTATAAAGAAAAAATGTCTGAATTCGATCCTCTTTTTGTTATTCCAGGTGAAAAAAAATTCGAACAATGATCATTAAAAGCTATAAATATAATTGAGAAAATTTGCAAAATTTTAGGGGGCATCCATAAATAACGTTATGTACCCCCTCATAGTAGCGCTGGACCCCTCCCTCTACTATATAAAAAAATTTTTCAAAATCCGTATGTTTATATATAAAATTTTACAAAAACTTGAATATATTATGATCCAGTGGTCCAATCTGGATGATTTTGGTACTATTCAATTTGTCTCTATGAGACGAATCCAATGGTACCAAATCATTTCATTTGGATTACTGGATCACGTTTTATTAACGAAATACTATTGATTTTATAGTAATTTTATAAGAAAACATAATAACCAATAGTATTTCGTTAATAAAACGTGACCCAGTGGTCCAAATCAAATGAAATTGGTACCATTCGAATCCTCTCCTCGAGACGATTCGAATGGTACTAAAATCATTTGATTTGGACTACTGGATCAAGTTTTAGACAAATTTTAATAAAAAAATTGTGTTATGTTGAGGGGACCCCCCCCTACATAGTGGAAAATCATTATATTTTGGGGGACCCCCCTCAAACATAACATTATTTATGGATGCCCCTTATTGAAATTGCAGAAAACGGTCTTCTTGCAATGGAATTTTGGTCCAGTAAATCTAAACATAAATATTTGGGAATTACTGCAACCTGGATTACATCAGATTTTGAAATAAAAGATGTAATGTTGGAAAATCAATACGTTCCTTTCTCACATTCTAGTAAAGTTATACTGTAGTTAGTGAACTTTATAAATTTATCGAATTGTGGAATCTTAAAAATCGTATAATCTTAATTACTACTAATAATAGTAGTAATATAATAGCAATGTTTCATTATTAAATCAAAAGGATGGATGCGAGGAGATTAAACATTTTCTGTATACAGTTCACACTTTACAATTAGCAATTGGAAAGGGCAGAAATTTTAATTGCACGTGTAAAAAGAATAATTTAATTTATTCAAACTCAAAAACAATTAAAGCAATTAAAAGAAGTTCAAAAAAGACTTGGCTATACAGATTCTATAGGCTGTATTCAAAATGTGCCTATACGTGTATTATGCCTAGGATCGCCTTTATTTTTTAAAAGATGCTATCACCCAATTTTAAACTGATTTGTATACTTCAATTGACTATGAAGTCAAAAAAGATAGTAATAAATTGAAAAGCATTCTTTTTTCTGATAACGAATGAAAGCAAATAGATCAACTTATCGATTTATTAATACTATTTAAGGAGATGATATAGGAATTTTTTGGAAATACATATGTGACTCTAAGTTGGGTAATCCCAAAAATTAAAGAAATAATTTTCAATTTGACAAGTGAAAAACCGTCAAGTGATGATTTGTTTTCTGACAAAAATACTGTATTTGATTCAGAAGTTGTAGAAATCAATTGCAATGATGATGAAATCGTTAGCAATATTACAAAAAAAAGAATTTTAATTAAAAATCTATTAAATACAGCAGGTATTATTATATAATTTTACAAGTTTTACGTATAAATTAAATAAAAATGCATGTTGCAGTATTAGTAATAATAATATCCTGATCCTCATTTCTACTTATGGATTAGGGTATTATTACCGGTAATTATTCTGTGTTCTTAATATAGTAATCAGGATTATTTTTTTTTATTAATTAAATATTTCACACGATAATGATATATGGCTATATAATGTTATTTTGTAGGTATTTTGGAAAAGATAAAAAAAAATACTTACTATGCGTTGATTTATTATTGGAATGTTCCAAACAAACTTAGTTTACTAGCTGCATTATCAGATCCCTGGTATAAGAACTTGGATTTTTTAGAGGATAAGTCAGAAAAGTAACAAATAATTCAAAAACTTTGTAAAGAATTTGGAGAAATGGAAGAGGCAACTTCTGAATCAAATAATTTACCTCTTTCTAATTCTGAAACTTTCTCGCATTCATATAAAGAATATCGTAAATAGCGTCAGATGAGAAAAAAAAGAGGTTCCAAATATATAAAACTTGAATGAAATTTTGACTTATTTGTCTTTACTATCATTGTTAGAAACTGAAAATCCTTTATATTGGTAGAAATCAAATATGCAGAAATTTTCAAACCTTTCTAAAATTGCACGGAAATATCTTGGAATATCAGCTACGTCAGTTTCAAGTGAATGATTGTTTTCACATGCCAGTAACCTTATTAGTATAAAGAGAACAAGTCTAAATCCAACTTTGGCAGATCAGATGTTATTTCTAAAAAGAAATATCAATACAATGAGCGTTTTTGCACCTGAATAAAATGAAGAAGCAGAATATAAGAAATAATTGGTAAAGTGCTATTTAATTAGTCTGAGTTCCTGCTACAATTTTAATATATTTTAAATTACTGTAAAGTAATGACTAGTAGATCCTACTATTACCCAAGTCAAGTTAAGAAGTAAAATTTGATATACTATTCATATAAATTCTTAAATAATAGTATCGTTTTGTGAAATTCAAAAAAATTTTAATCTTTTTGAAATCAGTTATTTTGCGCAAATAAGAAAAAAACTTGATTTTCAATTTTTCGAACTTAGTATTAATATGGGTATTTTCATACTTTTTGAATACCTGGTTAGTGTAAAATGTAGAAGTCTGACAAAGTAAATAAATTTGCAGAATTTGCAGAATTTGCAGAATCCATAGTTAAATGGTATACTTTTATTAGTTTAATGATTTTTAATTTGTAGAATTTGGATAATTTGAGGCGTACTTTATTGTTAGCCTAAAATAAATAATTTTTAACTCGTAGAATTTACATAATTTGAGGCATAACTTATTGTTAGCCCAAAATAATACTTGACAGTAGTGTTCCACAGATCTGATCCAAAGATCTGGATCCAATCTGGATCCGGTGATCAGATCAGATCCAGATCCATAATTATAGGATCCGCCAACATTCAAATCTATATTGAGGATTCGATCCGAAAGATCCGTTGGATCTGTTCATGCTGATTGGCTGTATTTAGTAGACACTAATTGGTTAATTTAGTGATTGTACCTGCATGAGAGTTACCCGCATTGGACTAATTGGCCAATGCAAATTAATAACCCGATAACATTCCACTAACAAACTCCTGAAGCCATTTATAGTTTTAAATGAACATTAGTATTTACTGTTCAAAAGAATCCGAAAAGAATCTGCTTCCTTACTGACTACTAAGAAGACAAAATATATGACCGTTTATTGGCCGTGAAAAATTATACTGTAAGTGAAGGTAACTGGAAATGTGTTTTTCGTCTAAGACCGTTTTATTATATTAGATTTAAACAAACATTTGGGGTGGAGTTTATTAGTAATAAATATCACATTTATCCCACTTTATACGTATCTATCAACTTTCTAAATATTTGCAACAAATTCTTTTGTGTGTATTTATTAATTGTAAGCTTTATATGAAGTCTTTCTCATATTAAAACCGATACCAGTAAATGGTTTTAAAATTATAGATGTTATTCTATGATGGGTGACCCAGAGTAATTACACATAATATCAACCAATCATTTATATAACTATATCGGATCTGGATACAGATCCAGATCTTTAGAGTTGAATCCAGATCTGAACATGGATCCGATTCAATTTTTCAGATCAGATCCAGATCTTTAAAAATATTCGTCCGATTTGACCTGTATGGAACACTATTTGACAGTTAGTTGTTTTGTCAAAATCCCTGCATAAAGCTAAGGTTAGCAACAAAGATCCATACAATTATATGCAGAGAATAATGGGATATACCGTATGTGTCCGAAATTAAGCTACCTTTTTTGGCCAAAAAATTACACAAAAAATCGTAAAGTAGCTTATTTTCGAAATAAAGCATTTTTTGAAAAAATTGAAAAACGTACTAATAAAAAGTCGTCCAAATAACACCAAATTTTTATTGTAAGTGTATTTTGATGCGCTGAACAACTTTACTTAATCGACTTTTTGAAGTTTACTTAGTAAAAAAAAAAGTTTTATATGTAGCAACTGCTAACAAATTTTTTAAGATTTTTTAAAAAAATCAGGGAGGTAGCTAGAACCCCGAATAATTTATATGAGGTTATAGTTGAAAAATAGCTAATGGAGGACCGTTTTTCAAAAAAGGTTATATTTGAAAAGTAGGTATTGGAGAAAAAAGTTATATTTGAAACCCGCTAAATGGCCAAATAGGTATATTTTAAAGAATGTTAATGGGCAATTTTTATAAATACTATTTGAAATGTGCTAATAAAAAATCTGGGCTATAATAGTAATCCGGCAGGTAAAAAGGAGAGAGGGGTAAAAGAAAGAGAGAGGTAAAAGGAAAGAGGAGTAAAAGGAAGAGAGGGAGTAAAAGAAAGAGATGAAAGTAAAGAGAGAGGGGGTAAAAGGGAAAGTGTGGTAAAAATAGATCGAAACAGGCTTTTTTTTTTAAGTTTTTTGGTACAATTTGTGCTATATATATTTATGATCCTCGGTAGCTCATGGATTAAATGGCTTAAGAGTTTTTGAACTTTTTTTTTTGCTTTTTTTTTTAGTGAGTGTAAGTTCGTTTTTTTTTTTTT
>QKWP01001196.1:82667-94744 GCA_003550325.1 Gigaspora rosea | reverse complement strand
TTTTTTTTTTTAGTGACGTTGTATTTTAAAAAAATTAAAAATGGGTGAAAGTTCAATCTAATGTGTGAAATGTTGTTTAATATATTAAAACAAAATTGCTAACCAAAAAAATTTTTACTATGATGCTCAAATATGACCTCACATAGATTATTTAGGGTCCTGGGTAGCTTATTTTAGGTAGTAGCTTATTTTTGGACATATATGGTAAATTGCATTTGTACTAGTAGTTAATAGTAAGTACATATACGTAGAAATATTTTGAAAATTACGATTTTTTATAAATTTTCATTTGGAAATTTTGGATTTTTTTTATTTTTTTTTTATTTTTATTTTTTTTATTTATTAATGTCAAGTACAGAAATAGGATAGTAAGTTACAATTATATCAGGATGATATATAAAGAAATACTATATTTAAAATTTCTAACTAATCATCTAATGATCTATACAATAGGGCAAGCCTATCACTTGCAGTCAGGGCTAACCATTAAACTGCTACAGAAAGAAGATGTGACATTTCACCTCATACTTTTCTATTTTAAACTAAAAGGTTAAATTTTTAGTTTAAGAAGGCTAGAGGAAACCAAGAGATTTTTTTTATAAAACTTTTTTTTTTACTAAGACAATTTATCTTTATGACTTAGAAAAAGTTGTTCAAAATAAAATTTTACGTTAGGGAAGGGCCATTTATCAGCTGATATTTTGCTACTAAGAGACTACTCCACTTCTTCCTACCTGATCATAAATACTGTAATTTAATTGGCTAAAATTTTTTAAATTTTAAAAAATTTTTAAACTTTAATATTAAATAAAATTTAAACCAATGATCCGTTTTGGATGATTTTACAACTAAAATGTTTGTCTCAATGAGACAATTCCAATGAGCCTAAAATTATCAAAATCCAGTTACTGGATTCCAAGATCGTTATAAACCTGTATTGCTTTAATTATATTAGTTTTGTATATATTAAAAATTATTATTAAAGTTCTTATAAACTTTAACATTGAATAACTGTGAACAACGATCCATTTTAGATGATTTTACTACCAAAATGCTCGTCTCAGTAAGACGATTCTAATGAACCTAAAATCGTTAAATTCCGATCACGGGATCCCAAAATTGTTATAGATTTGTGTTATTTTAATATAAAATATATTAAATCAATTAAAAATAACACAAATCTATAACGATCTTGGGATTCCGTGATTAGAATTTAACGATTTTAGGTTCATTAGAATTGTCTCATTGAGACGAGCATTTTGGTAGTAAAATTATCTAAAACAGATTACTGGTTCACAAGTTATTCAATATTAAATTTTATTTTTATTTTTATTTTTTTTAAAAGAGAGGTCTTCCCTCTATATCTTTATTAATAGTTATTATTCAATTAATTACAAATGTATAATTACTATTCTAGGGAGATAGGGATAAGAGCTAGTTTACTTTCGACCAATTCTTTGCTAGATTGGTCGGAGACCTCTAGTCTGTGATGAGTTTAGCTAACGAAGTACAACCTAAACTAATGTATTTTTGTAATTTATTTTCTATTATTTTTTTATTAAGAGAGGGTGTTGGTGTCATTTTTGGAGGGTCAATTTTTGGTGGGTTTGGGAGTATATTGGAATGTCGTGAGGTTCTTGAAGGGATCCAATATTCTTTATGGAGAATTTTGATAATTTCGTGATAAAGGAGAAGGGTGTATCGGTTTTGTTTGTGTTTGAAGCTAGTAGGAAAGTGAGTTGAGTTGGTAATTAGGCCAAGTGGCATCTTTTTTTCTATGTGTAGGTACATGAATGATTTTATGAATTCATAGGGGTTTTCTAATGGTGATTCTGTTTCGGTTGCTACCCTTATTAGAATTCGACGTATTTCTTCTTTCCATGTTAGGTGGTTAGATATGCAAGTAAATATATGTACTATATCCTCAGGTTCCGCATAGTAGCGTGGGCATAGATAATTTGGATTTTTGTTCAGATTGCAGTAGTGAAGAAGTAAGTGAGTTGGCAATTCTTCTGCAATTATTTTAACTTTGAAGTTTTTTAATTGTAATAGGGCTGGGTGTGTGTATAAGGCAGCTGGTTTGTCGGCAAGTGAAATATATTTTAGGACATGGTCCCATTGTATATTTCCTATATATGATTCCCACAAGTGTATACGTTGTTGGTTGAACCATTGTAGCAAGTTAGTGATTCTGCTAATATTTTTTAATACAAGTTTTGTCTGTAATATACAAGGGGTGTTTAGCAATTCTATGGTGAAGACGTTGTAAACAAAGTGTTTGGGATTAATGTCCATGTTATATATCGTTGATGGTTTTTGTATATTAAGTTCTGGGTCTAATTTTATAGAAACTTTGCGGTCCCCTAATGATCCTTTGAGTATTTTAAGAAGACTGGGGTGGTCTTCTTTGTTAAGTTGGTCGAGTTTGTATAGTTCCAATTTGATTGTTTTTTGGATCATCTCTACTGTTTGTTTATGATTTGTGACGATTTGTAATATGGTATTAATGGATATGGTTGAGAGTAGGAATATCAATATTGTTAAGGTAGAATATAGGCGTGATAGCCATATTTTATTAGTATTGCCGATCACTGCATCCCTTGTTGACAATTTAGCTGCTACGGTATATGAGGAGTAAGTTGTAGATCTAATCACATGGTTCTCTTTCCTTGATATCAAGTGTATTGAATGGTTTCGTTTTTTGAAATTATTATTCGTTAGTGACTCCCATAATTCCAACGGAAGGTCTATGAAGGCTGACAAGGGTCTTGGAGGAAGGTTTGGAGGTTTCGAGTGTGTTTCTTTTTGTGGTGGAAATCTATTATTTAAGGCTGTAAAGATGTCTGATATTTTTTCATGGACTATCTGCCGGCTGTCTACTTGAAGATATACGCTCTATTCCTTAAGAAGAAGTAGCAGTATTCTTCTGTTATCAATTTATTTTTCAGAGTGCAACCTGTACAAGGTTCCAGTTTGTTGTTTGTAGTAATTATGTAATGTTTGCCTTGGGGTGTTGTTGGGAAGAACTAGTTATTTTTGCGAATTTTTTATCATTTGTTATTATCCAGTTCTTTCTTTTTTTGCGGGTCCAGGGTGTTAAAATAAAGGGGTTTGGAGTAATTAGTGTAGTTGTGGGATTTGCCTTTCCACTCAATATTTCTTGCATTGTATTTAGCCAGTTTGGAGGACGTCCTCTTGGGATTTTTTGTATGTTGTAATGGATTTCTGCCCAGGATAAGAAGTTTTTGTTCTTTAAATCTAATAGTTGTTCCGCATAGTAGATACCGTGTCTATTCATTTTCTCTTTTAAGATGTGCTTTTTGGGGTGATCTATTATGAATTGGTCTATCGGGGTACCCTTTAGGTGTTTAGGAATTATAGGCCATTGATTGAGCGGTTTGTTCCAGGTAATTCCCAGGGATAGGCCTGCGATAATTGACTGAGCTGTATGTGTAAGGTTTTGTCCATGCGGAAATAATGGTATATGGTTCAATATAGATTTTTCTGTGTTTGCAGCTTCCTGTAGATGTTGTATCCGCATTTTTAAAAAAGATTTATCAAAGTCTTTGTGATTTAAGTTTTTTGTTAGAAATGAAATGAGTGTATTATCGTGAACTTGTAGTAGATTGTCAAGACTGTAGATTTCTGGATTGTGTATAAAGGAATTTGGAATTCCTCTCGCGAGTCCTCCTTTTTGTTTAACTATACCAACACATGTTCTATTGATTTTTTCTATCTGTGATAATTTCAGGCACCGAGTAAAGGCGGTATTGTAGCTGAGGGAAAATCACTCTATTGATAATATAAATTGCTTGTTTTTCTGTTATTTTTGCTAATCTGAGTTTTTTTAGATTCGTTTGTACTTCAGCGAGTATTAGGTATTGAATTGGGTGTAGTGAGTTTCCGGCCGTAAACCAGGCTCCGAGGTATTTTATTGGCGTATCCTTTTTAGAAGCGTAGATTGTTGAGTTGTCAAATTCAATTGAGAGGATTTTATCTTTTTTCGTGTTTGTAATGAGGTATGATTTCGATGGGTTTACTCTTATATTATTATATTTGTAAAATGAGGTGGCAAGCGAAATTATGTTGGTTAAGGTGGTTTTGTTATGTGCCAGCCAGAGTGAGTCATCCATGTATGCCATTACTGGTATGTATATTTGGCGTGGTGGGTTGGTAGGTATACTTTCTGTATAGCCTTGAAACGATCGTTGGATTCGTGAGATCAGGGGGTCGTAGTAGATTTTCCAAAGGAGAGGAGAGAATGTCTCTCCTTGGTCAATCCTGTCCTCTACTTCGTAAGGTCTTGTAAGACCTAGATCCATGATTACCCTGTTTTTTCTGTTAGTCAGCAGATATAAGAGTAGGTTTATTATCTTCTCCAGTATTTTTATTCTCATTAGTGCTTTTTCTAGTGTGGAAACATGCACGGTATCAAATGCTTTGGACATGTCCTGGGCAAGTGCTCAGATTTCTTTGTTATTAGTGCGGGCGTCTTCTAGGATGTGAGTGAGGTTGGACAATGGTTGGGAAGTTGATTGTCCAGGAAAGGTGGCGAAGTTTAGTGGGGACAAAACTTCATAACGCATTATTGGGATCGTCAGTCTATTCGTTATTATTTTTGTCAGTATTTTCCTTGTGTGGTCGATTAGCGTTATAGGTCTTGTGTAATTTAGATCGTAATTATAGCAATCTTTCTTTGGGATTAGCCATATGTTAGACTATAACCATTGGTTGGGAACTATTTCAATTTGTAGGCAAGCATTAAGAATTTTTAGTAGGAAGTGTATAGCGTTTTCTGGGAAGTGTTTTATCACTTCATTGGGAATTGCCAAGGGACCAGGTGCTTTGTTGCTTGGGGAGTTCTCTATAGTTTCTTTTAATTCTTGTAAGGTTATATCATGAGTCGAGTTAGAGTATATCGATGGTAAGGTATTTTTTAAAGGAAGGTATTTCTCGTCCCACTCGTTTTTAGGAGTTATACTGGCCGGATTAAGTCTGGTCCAATTTTTTGAGTGTAATCTTATGTGTTGTAGTATTTCTTCTTTATCCAATAGAATTTTGTCTGGGAGGATGACTTTGTCAGTTCGAACAGGTTCCGCCTTCCTTTGGAGGATACTATCTAACATTCTACATGTGCGGTCTCTAAAATCTTCATATCTTCGGTTGATGTAGAAGTTAATTTTATCTGTCACTTCTTGTTGTTTTCATAGTTCCGGCTTGTCCATATGGTATTCTTATTCTCTTTTAAGGTCGAGATTATTGTATCCCTACTATTTGTGAAGTCATTAATATTAATTGATGTGATTTCCAGGTCTGCTAACTTTGATATTTTTTCGAGAAGTTTGTTTATCTTTTCTATCATTTCGGGATTTCCCTGGGTTATTAAGCTTAAAGCTTTATTTATATTTTTTAGAGCAGCATGCAGTTTTGTTGCCTTTAGAGATAGGGCATGATAGGTTCTTCGACTAGTAAAGGTGAACGGGATCTTTCTATTGATCATTGTTTTAATTTCAATTGCCCAGAAATTCCAGGCTTTATCCAGTTCGCTTTGGTTTGATATCGGATTGTTTAGATTTTTCTTTGCAAAGTTTTTTCCCAGTTCATCTGTAAATTCGGTCCAGTCCTCTGCTGATATCTTGTTATACTGGTGTATCTTCCGTTTCCTTTTTTTATTCCTCTTGTTTTTGTTAATATTCTTATTCAGTATGTGTGTATGCCAAGTTGTTGATATTATACAATGATCACTGCCCATAATATACATTGCCTCTGTCAACAAGAGTTTTTCAATTTCTAAGATCATATCTTGTAGTATCCAGATGTCGTCGATTTGGCTTTGGAAGGAGGGACCAGTCCAAGTGTGCGAAATGATACTGTGGAAGTCCAATAGGCTTGTTGCTCCCAAAGTATTCAGGTTTTTGAAAATAGGTGGTAGTTTTTTTTTATGCTGATTAGAGTTGAAATCGCCCATTAGGAACAGTTTCCAATTTCTGCTTTTAGCTTCCCTTATCCATCTATCTGCTTCATTTTGTGCTTTCTCATTTAAGGTTGGGTGATTAGAGGGGAGATAAATGGATATAACTCTAGTTTGTTGTTATCTGGTAGGAATAAGTCAATTATGATTAGTGTTCCAGGGATTGTTTTGATGTTGTGAATATAGGCTTGTAGGCTGTTGCAGATCATAAGAGTGGCGCCCAAGCTAGATTCCCGTTGGTCGGCTTTATAGGGTTCAAAGTTAGAGGTGTATATGCCATATATGGAGTTGGTAAGTCCCTTGACCCGATTAGGTGTAAGTTTTGTTTCAGATAATGCAATGATATGTATATTTGCTTCTATACAAAATTCGATCCATTCTTGTAATTTTTTTGCTCTCGAGAGCCCTCTGATATTGTGGGTTGCGATGTTAATTCCATCTTCAAAGGAGAACGTGTATTTGTGTGTTTCAATAAGTTCAGTAGTTTCTGTGATATCTATATTATTAATTTTTTTATTAACGTGCTCTGGTCTGCAGTTGGAGATTTGACTTCTGTTGCCCATCGAGGATGGGCCTGGTTCTGCATATGAGTTACTCATTAGTGATTGGGTCATGGGGGTGTCGGTATCCGGTTTCCGGTCTTCTCGAGCTTCAGCATCCGACATCTGGGTATCTTCTTCTTTCATTTTCCCTTTGAAGTGTCTTTTTGGTTTATAAAATAGGTCGAATCTGGGTTGAGGTAGGTCTTCCAATTGGTCGAATAGGAAGGATGGAATGTTGTTGAAAAGGAAGTGTTTTTTTAGTTTCTCAATTGTGGTGTTGATTTTTTCATGTTTTTTAATTGGTAGTTTAATATTTGTTATGTTTTTCTTTTCCAGATGAGTCATGAGATCCTCTAAATTTGCGGGCAAACAGGGGGATAGGCCCTCTACTTGGTCTGCTGCGCTCATTTTGATCCAGGATTCAGGTATTTTGTGGAAGTAGTAGTGTGGTTTTAGGTCTTGTATCGCAATGAATAGGTGTTTCCGTGAAGTAATTGGAGTGGTCAAATATATTTCATCTACTTCTTCAGCCAGCAGGGGTAGAGTTGGTAAATCCGTGTAATTGAAATTTGCATATGCTAAGGGAAGTGGATTTGGTAAGCTGTAAAATCTGGTGATTAGCCTAAAAAATCTTTAACTGCTTCTGTTGTAGTCATTAGGAAGGGAAAATCTTTCCATTTTAGGTCAGCTGGGTTGTTTGGCAACTTTTTTCGAGGAAGTAGATAGTCATTGGGGAGCCGTTTGAAGTTGTAGTCAACTCGGAGGAGTCTGATGTGTTCTTTAAAGTCTTTTTTATCTAGCGGTAGGAATGGGAACTTCTCTCTCAATCTAGGAGATAAATCTTGTGGTGTTAATGGTAAGGGTGGTTTTGATGGAGATAAATCGAAGTAGGTATCTGGAATCCTATTGAATATATAATATTTTTGCAGTGTAGCTCTATAGGTTGGAATATCTTTTAATTCTTCTCTGTCACTGATTGGAAAGAACTTGTAAACTGTATTGTTCAATTGCCTGTAATCTGATGGTAATGGTTGTCGTTTGTCCGAAATATAATTCTCTGGAAGGAGTTCAAACTTAAAAATAAGTCTTAGGGCTTTAACTTTCGGCCCAATAGTTTGCCTGTTTTCAATCGGTAGTTCAAAAGGGATTGCTTTGGTTAGGTCTGAGTGTATATCGGTATATTGTTGTGGTAGTTTCAATCGCGAATCAGTGATCTCTTTTGAAACCAATTTTCTGATTTCGTCGAATTCCATGTTTGTAACAATTTTTGCGAAGTTTGACAGATATAGTAAGTATCTCGTAATTTCCCAAGCATCTAGTTCGTGAAAATCTAAGTTTGATAGGTAGTCTAGTGCTAGCTTCGCTCTAAGCAAATCAAATAGTTGGTTCCTGTTTCGTTTATTAGTTGCTAGTACATTATGTTGTTTTTTATATGATTCTAATGCTAGGATTAGAGGTTGGAACCGGTTTTAAATATTCGAGTTTATCACATCTAAATTCGAGTTTATCACACCAAAATTCGAGTTTATCACATCAACTATTAATAAATGACATGATAAACTCGAATTTTGGTGTAATAAACTCGAATTTAGATGTGATAAACTCGAATATTTAAAACCGGTTCCAACCTCTAGCTAGAATGAAAAGATTATTGAATTCTGTCTGGTGTTGTGGTCTGCTCGTTTGTATTCTTGTAAAGCTTCTAAAAAAGGCAGTATCTCTATGTCTAAATTTCGCATCTATGGCTGGGGGTATGCGTATTGACGTGGGAAGTGTTGCCAATTTGTATTTTATGAATTTATGTAATTTATCTTTGAAGGTTAGGGATTCCTTTATTTTTTCTTTATCCCATGCGTCCTCGTCAAAGGTTTGTAGTTGAGTTTCTCTAAGTTCTGCCATTTCTTTTCTTATGTGCTCTGCCTATCTTTTCTCCTGGTCTAATCTACGCTGTTGCCAAATTAAGTTGGGTTGACGAGTTCGATCATTGTTACCTTTAAGGACCTGACTATAACTTTTTTTGTGGGTTGTTGACTGTTCCTGGATCGTATCGACTGATTCGGTATCCATTTCAGAGTCATCTTCTGATTCACTTAAATCATTAGTCCGAGAATTGTGGTCTAGGGTGCGTCCGGGGTTGACATGGTTGTTGAGCCGGGTTCTGAGGTCAGGGTTGGTTCCTGGTCCGTTTCCATATTGTCAGATATAGGAATAGAATGAATGGGGTCCTCGGGGTCTGATCTATTTTGGCATTGATCCTGGTGCTTGTTTATACAGGGGATTTGTGGTCCATGGGAAATCGTATCATCCATAGCTGTGAGTATGGGAGAAATTGGGGCATTACCGGTTTGTTGTTGTAATGACGTCGACAAGTGTGTGGGAATATTTTGGTTGTCAGCGCATTGTTGTTGTGATGATGTCATTAATGAGTTTTTTGGGTGTGAATTGGAATCGCCACTTTTTGCCTGAATCTGGGAGGGGGCTTTAGAGGTTTCTGAGTTTTTCCTGTTGGAGTGAGACTTTTTGTGTTTGGTTGAGCGAAGTCTGTCGAGGGGTTGTTTTTTTTCTGTCTTTTGTTCTTGGGCATGTCTGCTCCCAGTACTGCAACCCTGTAGGGTGCAAACTTTCCGTTTAGAGGTTTTGGATGTTTTTCCACCCCCGCAGGGATGGTGAGATAAGGAAGAAGGAAGTGGGTATTTGTACTAAGACTGCTTTCCTCTTGAGTCTAATAGTTATATCTGCCTTTGAACGTATGGCCGGTATTGGTCTGGTTTAGTTAGATACGATGATAATAAAAAAAACTCTCTACCAAATGTGTTGTTTGTTTGTTTTCTTATGATTTTCAGATCTACCGAAAAGAGTTTTTTTTATTAAAATAGCGGTCCAATATTAAATTTTATAAGAACTTTAATAATAATTTTTATTAATATATACAAAACAGGACTGGGAAAACTCTATAATAGGTCCCTGGCCAAAAAATTTATTTAGTAAGTTTTGCAAATCAGGCTTTTTTTATAATTAAGCGAATCAGTTTTGCGGGCACCTTAAAAAATTTAATAATAAAGCGAATCATTTTGGTCGAACACCTTGATATAGATCCAGAATCTTTCAGAGCTTTACTTCCTGAGCTTGCTAGTATTTTATGTTCATTGATTTTCTAACCGGAATATTTCGGACCTGTACTTATTTTATGATAGATCGAATCAACTAATAGTGATGACATTTTTTATATTCTATATATGCGAATCTAATCCAGGCGGTAACATTTTTTCTGCGAATTATATAAAGCGAGGACCTCACAAGACTTTATAATAATTCGAATCTATGATAAGTCAGTCACATTTTCCATATTTATAATAGTATTCGAATATAGTAGGGGTGGGGACCTATGATAGAGTTTTCCTGGTCTTTACAAAACTAATATAATTAAAGCAATACAAATTTATAACGATCTTGGGATCCAGTGATTTGGATTTTGATGATTTTAGGCTCATTGGAATCGTCTCATTGAGACGAACATTTTGGTAGTAAAATCATCCAAAACGGATCATTGGTTCAAATTTTATTTAATATTAAAGTTTAAAAATTTTTTAAAATTTTAAAAAATTTTAAAAAATTTTAGCCAATAAAAAGTTATCTACTATTAGGACCTGATAATTTTCTGACCCCCTCTACCCTAAAAAATCAGGTGATAAATGGTGCTCCTCTTATATGACATGCTATTTTATATATATTTTACATTTTATTAAGTATAATTTTAAATTTTTAAAAAATAAATTTTTTTGTCTATAAAATTATACGATTTGATTGGTCGAAGTAGGGGTGCGACATGTTACAGGTGCAACAAATTTATTTTCCTATATTATATAATATTTATTATAATTTTACTATAATTTTAATAATTGTTATTTTAATTTATTGAATCTAAACATGTTTATAAACTTTGAACTAAACACTAAACTTGAACTTACCTTAAAAGTTCAATATTAAACTTGAATCAGACTTAATTTTTAAGCTTGAGTTTGGTTCAAGTTCAGTTTGAAATTTAACTGAGTCTAAAGTTCAGCTCAGTTCAGTTTATAGAAACAGCTAGTTTGAAGTATTTGAAGGAGATAGTTATATAAATGTCTAGAGAAAACCCAAAGAAAAATATAACATAGATTGTTTAATTCCAATATTTAAATCAGAAAAAAAAGAGATAATGGTTTAAAAATGTTTTAGCATGTATGGTATAGGACCTTTAATCCAGGTTTATAGGACAATAAATTTGAAAACTATAATGACATCCTCAATGATTGTTTATTACCTTATTTAGAAGGTTTAGAAAATATAACTAGAAAAAAACTTTTTATTTCAAGACAACAATACAAAATTCATATAGTAGCTTATACCTGAGAATGGATAGCAAAAAAATTATACTGTTCTACTTCTCTGGCCCTCACAAAGTCCAAACCTCAACCCTATAAAGCATCTATAGGATGAATTAAAGCATCATATTTGTAAGTACATTTCTTTGCCAAGTAGCAAGTCAGAACTATTCAATTTGTTATAAAATAAATAGATAGTATAATTTAGATAGTTGGGTTCTTGAAAATCTTGTTAAAAGTATGCCCCAATATATTCTTGCTATAATTCTTGCTTTAGAATATCCTATGATATTAAAAAAAATTTATTATTCATCACCTCATGTAATGTGCCTTATATATCACTCTCCCAATTAAATTTCAAGATCAGATATAACATTACATTAGGTGTATAATGGCCTATTAAAATCAAACATAGGCATGATCACTAATGATTATCACTAATTTCAGATTTTCTAATGGCAAATTCATTATTAAATAACAATATATTATAAAATATTGATATAGATAAAATAATTAATAATTAAATTTGCATCTATATAAATTAAACTAGTTAATCATAAAATTTATTAATATATGAATTAAATAGATAACGATAAAATTTATGTATAATATATATTATCATAATATGAATTAAATAGTTAATAATAAAATTTATACATATCGGGTGATTTTTAGAATACCCTAAAAATTTTGGGGTTCAAATAATATATATACCGTAATGCTGCATATATATTTATTTTTGGTGATCAAATAAAATTCTACTTTCGGACCTTTAATGCATTTGTTCTTTTAGCATTTTTCTGGCGCAGAGATTTTTCTTTCGCTGTGAATTCGGTATGATCTTTTTTTTTATTTTTTATTTTTTTATTTACTTCTTTCGCTAATATTTTTCTTTACAATAAATATAAGCATGGCAAACCGGGAAGTAATTAGAATTTTTTTTTTTATCTTGTTCTTTCTTTTCATTTTAGACTTACTAATATTTTTATTTTTTGAACAAGGTTTTGCCAAGAACAAGAATAGAGAATAGGTAGGTACTTCCTTTTTTTTGGTGTAATTTTTCTTTTTTTGCCAGTATAACATTTTTTCTTTTCTTTTCAGTTTGACTTTTCTTTTTTGAACACAAGGTTCCTTTGGACTGAGAATGGGACAAATTAGCAAGAGGTATTTCTTTTTTTTCTTTTTTTGTTTTTTTTTTTT
>QKWP01001196.1:65263-81723 GCA_003550325.1 Gigaspora rosea | reverse complement strand
AAAAAAAAATAGTAGTAACGGCAAATAAAGACAAAAAACCAAATTGCTAATACTAAATATACATTATGAAGCCCAAACTAAATATAACTAAATATGTGCTGCAAGATCTAAACAAAAGCCAAGTGCGCATCGTGAGATCTAAACAAACTAAAAAGTTAAACTTTGTAAAGTTTAAATTTTTAAAAAATTTAAAAAAAATTTTTAATTTAAAATTAACTTCTCTTACTTTTTATTAAATTCAAATTCTTTCTAAAAAAACTCATGGGTTTTGAGATAGGCTCATGGGTTTTATTATATTCTCTAGAAGAAACAACGAATTTGACATGTGATTTTGGGGCATATTTTTTATTTACAGCCAATCAACATGTGACTTTTTGCAGATCATTGAATATTTTGGGAATCAAAAAAGGCCCTAATCCCAAAAATCGACCGATATGATAAGAATATTAATATTTATTTTTATTTTTTAAAAAATATAATTTATTATTTGAAATTTTTTTAGTATATATTTAGCTATACATATTATTATTTAAATCAATAAAACTTCAATAGTAAATTATTAAATCACTTAACTATGATTATTAAACAAAACCGGAATATTGGACCAAAGCTGAAGAACCAGATGTCAACTTCAGGAACAAGGTCTACCAACCTGGCTACTGGATCGGGTACTGGAGAAAAAGGACCTATGTTATAGAAGTAGGTACCAGGGGGAGAAAAACCATAATAGCACTTAATGCCGAGTAGATCAACCCTTCCAGGCCAACTGGATTGGAAGTCTAAAAAAATGGTGAAGGACCAGTAGGAAAGTAATGGTGGGTACCGGGGTTGGAGCGAACCTTATAAGGGCAGAAGTAGGTAATACCGTATATTCCTGAAAATAAGAAACCCTCTAAAATAAGCAACCCCCTGTTTTTTTCAAAAATCTCAAAAAACGCGTTAGCAGTTGCTACATATAAAACGTTTTTTTTACTAAGTAAACTTCAAAGGTCGATTAAGTAAAGTTGTTCAGCGCATATAAATACACCTACAGTAAAAATTTGGCATCATTTGGACAACTTTTTATTAGTATGTTTTTTAATTTTTTCAAAAAACTCAATATTTCGAAAATAAGCAATCCCTCGTTTTTTCGTGTAATTTTTTGGCCAAAAAAGGTTGCTTATTTTCGGGAATATACAGTAGTAGCGGTTGCAGGGTATTTTTAAACTGCAAGTTTTTCATCTCGGTAAATGCGTAAGTTACCAAAGAGTAAGTAAATATCTGGTGGGACAGGTATCGCTTTACCAAGTTTTCTGTTGAGGATAAGCCGGATTGTACCTTTAGGTATAAGAAGAAGTCCTAAGGGATCTTATGAAAAAAGACCCAGGTGGCTGGACTGACTGCATAGGTAATGCAGATATCTGGCGAATCAGTTGAAAGTCTTGGTGGAAAACTGAAGATCAGAGGGAAAAATAGACAATTCCCGTAGTTGGGTTGCAGGTATGGTATCTAGTGTGGAACCTTTGGGCGGACCACTTAAATTAGACACCAAAAGTGTATGTGTGGCTAGTTGTACTCTCATCCATGTAGAATCCAGATGCATAAACCGAATAAAATATATGCCCCAAAATAGGCACTTTGAAATCGAAAAAAAATTATGATTATCAAAATTAATATAAATTTTACCAAGATAATTTACATTTATTGTATAACTAATTAACCAAATAACATGCAATTTTTTTTAAATTGAAGCTCTCGACTAGCTCTATACTGAAATAGAGCTATTTTTCAATGTTTTTAAATAAATATATATAAAAATTAGGGTTGTTATTGGACTGGACTGGACTATTGGACTAGACTAGTCCAATTAGATCCAGTCCAGTTCATTAAAACTATATTGGACTGGACTATTATTGGACCAAAAATAAGTCATATGATATTGAAATTTAACTAATCAAATTATACATAAAATATGATTAGTTATATGTAAAATTTATACTATTTAAGTTATACAATAAATTATAAAGTTTACATAAGTATAGTATAAAGATTTATTTATTGAAATATATACAATCTAATATTCCAAAACTAATACACTTAGTAGACAAACTTTATATCAGTTTTGAGAGGATATTGGATTTAAAAAATTTGAGTTATTTAATAAATATAATATTACATAACCTTTGCAAATTGTGATTGGATAATTCAAAGCCTATACTAAATAAAATATACTTCTTATATTTTTAAAAATTTGATTTTTACATTTATATAAAAGATAGTACTTTTAAATATAACATACAAACATTATATTATTTTATTATAATTGTATATAAAATGTATATATTTGCTAAGTAAGTTAATTTATATTGGACTGGAGCAAATTGGACTCGATTGGACCAATAAATTTGGTCCAGTCCAAGTCCAATACTAAATTAAATACTGGACCAGTCCAATAACAACCCTGATAAAAATAACAAAAATCGAAATTCAAAAATTAATCATTAATGTTCTAAAAATTTTTATAAAAATATTGAAAAAATGGCTCTATTTCAGTATAGAGCTAAATCGAAAGCTTCAATTAAAAAAAATTGCATGCTATTTGGTTAATTAGTTATTTCAATAAATGTAAATTCGTTTTATTAATATATAATATGTATATATCAACGCAATCCGCAATTAGTGATGATCATTAGTGACCCTGCCTATGTTTGATTTTAATAGGCCATTACACACCCTAAAGTTACATGATCAAACAAACGTCTATAACTTAAAATTGAGTATATGAAACTACTCTTAGGATTCTAACAAAAAAAATTCCTTGCAAATTTTTACTATAAACCTTTCTTTCGCCCATATACTCACACCCTAACCTTAACCAATGAAAAAAAACGGGTTATTTTAATTGTTTTGATTTTCTGTGTTTCACAAAATATCACAAAAATCACAAAATTTTGTGAAAATCACAAAATTTGTGTAGTTCGATAAATTGGCATGTTTTCACATAATTCCGCCACAAAATTTCACAAAATTCGATAAATTGGCATGTTTTCACATAATTTCATGGAAGGTCCCCGAAATTCCTGGTCGGAATGCATCGGGATCCTGGTTGGTAGGGCCGAATTTTGCCCAGGATCACTAAAAATTTTACTAATAAAATCGTAGCCGTTCACTAAGTGAAAAGTGCCCAGTTGGTAATTTTGGTATAGAACTTACTAACTAGTAGGGCTAAATGCCGACCTAAACAATTATCTATGATGTATTTTAACCGGGATTGAATTATTATCATTATAGAAATTTTTTATATAGAACTTTGAGGGTTTTAATATATTTTATATAGCAATAGCTTTTTTTCATTCTTATATAGAACTTTTTACGGTACAAATAAAAAATATTTTATCCGTCGTCGCAAAATTTTATAAAATTCAAATTAACTCTCAAAATCGCTTCAATTTGATCCACAACAAATCACAAAATTTACTTTATATTGCACAAAATTGCACAAAATCGTTTCAAATTGATCACAAAAAATCACAAAATTTACCACAAAATTTACGCTATCCCACCACAAAAAATCATCGTCCCTGCACCTGATTTTATGATCTGCACGTGCGATGTTATTTCAAAAATGTATAAAAAAAAATGATCATATCATAAATTAAAAAATTCCGGTCAGGGGAGTGTACTATTCAATTCTTGTTTCACTTCAAGCCATTTTTATTTTGAAAGAATTTTATTAAAATGGAAAATTAAAATTGATGACTTGTCTATTGACAAT
Source organism: Gigaspora rosea (assembly GCA_003550325.1). Classification (NCBI taxonomy): domain Eukaryota; kingdom Fungi; phylum Glomeromycota; class Glomeromycetes; order Diversisporales; family Gigasporaceae; genus Gigaspora; species Gigaspora rosea. The sequence goes on along the minus strand of QKWP01001196.1, from coordinate 77,969 downwards.
GATAAACAATCGAATTTTTATTAATGATAGATTTTATTGTATTTGTTGAGCTTCCACATATTTGCTCTAACTAGATTTGTATTTTACCAAAATATATTTGTTTTCGTTATTAAAAATGACAAGATACGGTTACCATTACCATTCATCTGAGAGAAACCAATCCTTATCAAGTCACTGCGGTGCACCAACCAGTACGTAAGTACATTTTTTCGGATGCTTTTACAATACGATTCTAACTTCATTTCTTTGATTACAATATAATTCTAACTTCATTTCTTCGTTTAAATGGGTCATCTACTAAGAAAATCATTTAATATTTTTTTTTTTTTACTTTCAAATGGTAATGATTAGGATGTATAATCAATGAATCGGAAAATTACAGATAAAACGGGAATAAAATACTATATATATACTATACTATATAACTCATTTATTTGCCGTTGTCCGGAGCATATCGACGGACAATTATATGTTTAGGTAACTTTGACACAAAAGTTACATTTTGATGCTTCAATATTTATAACATCAATTATATGTTTAGGTAACTTGATACAAAAGTTACATTTTTATACTTCAATATTAATAACATAAAATTTATCAAAACATGTGTGATAGTTACGCTTTTGATTCATCACGTCATTTTAATCAAAAAAATTATAGTATAACATGATAATCATATGTCCCGGAGTTTCTACACCACAAATACGAACTATACAGTTTTATAAATACATGTATAAATTAGCGTTTTGGATTACGTGATTATGAATACCAAATATAAAATATATAGTAATACTTTATCACACAATTATATTTTTGATTCGTATTATTTGTATATAACAATCATTGTGTCCGCTACCGTAATAAATGTCATATATACATCATCAACATGTGCCAGTAAAACTGTAAAAAACAAAATAATAATAATAAAAAAAAATAACCTACATTTGGATATTCTTTCATGGCGGGATAGTGTCAGTATCGATATAATCAAACAAAGCGACATATGATATGATATATTATATTTTTAGAAATAATGGGATGTAAGGGTAATATTTGGTAAAGTTTTCATTGTAAAGAATGTCAATTATGTTTGAATATTGATGTTCTTGTTCTATGGTAGAATCTAAGCTGAATTTAGCAAATTACTATCAATCGAATTTGTTCTATGCTAAAGTAACAAAATTCTATAGAATAAACAAGACCTTTGCCAAATTTAGCAAAATAGAATAAACCAAAGACCTTTGTCAAATTTAACAAAATAAAATAGACAAGACTGTTGTCAAATTGTTGTCAAATTTAACAACAAAATAAAATAAACAAAATAAAATAAACAAGACCTTTGTCAAATTACCTTTGCCAAATTTATCAGCAATTGCTATAAGAACGAATCTGGGTTCTGTGAATATCACGACTAAAAATGATATATGCAAATATTCGCTACACAAAATTCATGAATAGTCGAGGATTAGATTATTAGACATGAATATTCCATAAATTTTTTTACGGGTAGATATAAATGTTCTATTCGTTGAATAATCATGATGAATATTCAGAGGGTCTTAGCTCTAATTCATACTATTTAATTTTTATAAAATTACGATATGCACTATTTCAACCATTAATATTATAAAATAGATTGATCAGATAATTAATTACATCATATAATGGTCTGATTTAATTTTACTGAGAGATAATGTTTATTATATAAAAAATATATATACCTGATAGTATAAAAAATATATATCTGATATGCAGTATATAGTATAAAATATATATATGCAGTATATAGTATAAAATATATTCCCGATATTATAATTGTTTTTATGCACGTAACGTAAATCAAATAATAAAATTATCAATTAACAAAAATCTGTAAACTGTATTTTCTAATATTAATTATCCGATAGTCATTTCCCCATAGTTCGTTTGTGTTACCGACTATTAATCTACAGAATAATTCCATAGATCGTTTGTGTCACAAACGCAAATGATCGATATTACATATTTTTCAATTTTCCTATTTGAAAGGGTATCCGACTATACTTTTTACGGGACAATCCCCAAAATTCCGAGTCGGAATTCATTGGAAATGGAATCGGTATTAGCCCAACCGACACTATAGCAAAATTATCGATTAAAAATTATCTAATAAATGGCTACGATTTCACTTGTAAATCTTGTGATTTGATAAAATTGATCAATTTCAGGATTCCGACCGATCTTTCCGTATGAGTTGACCAGGACAGAGTTTAGACTTTAGTTTCTTTGATTTTTCTTATCTTTTTTTTTCGCTTTGTAAAAATTTTACGATTCGATTGAATTGTTTTATTTATGTAAAGAAAGTAAAAAGTGGAGTCCTAAATCACTAATTCAATTAAGCAGTTACAACATAATTTTTCTAAATCGCAATTATTTATGATGTATTATAATTATCAGTTATATTAAAAAATGTCGATTATATATATTATTGAATCAAAATAAATTATCAATTTTATTCGAAATTAAAATCTAATCATTAATTCTTGAATAACGCATATTTATTCATAGCATTTATACTGTATGATATATTACTTAATGAATCAAATATTCGAAATCAAAATCTAATCATTAATTCTTGAATAACGCATATAAATCCTTAATGAATCAAATAAAGGATCAAATAAATTAATTATTGAATCAATAGAACACTTATTGAATCAAATAGAACACTTATTGAATCAAATAGAACACTTATTGAATACAATAGATTACTCATTGTCAAATTATATTCCTTTGTAGAAATAGGAATAGTAGGGTGATTCAAACCTAATGTTCATGGTTTCCGATTTCGAATTAAATTAGTGACGTAATTATTTTGAAATCAGTGATCCGTAAATTTTATTTATTTTGATTTGTAAGCTTATTTATATTAATAATTATAATAATACTTTTTACGATCGTGAATTTTCTTTCGAACATTATTTATATCTTTCACATATATATTTTAAAAATGCCTCATATATCTGATCGACAATTACATATTAAAGACATAAATAATATTTCAGAAGTATTAATAGAATATTCGAATAGTACTCATAAAAATTCAATTGATATTCTCGAAAAAGAAATTAATGAGTTGTTGGAACTATTGCAAACAATCGAATTAGATCGGTATCTTACTGTACGTGAAAAAACTATCAAGTCTTATGATTTCTCTCAAGTTCTTTTGTTTAAATACAATGATTTCAATTTTAAACAAATAACAAGAGTTAATAAAGGAACATTCTGGCATATAGAGAATCTTATACATAATAATCCAGTTTTTTTAAATCGAAATGAATGATAATGATGTTTTATCACTTCGTCTATAATCTTTTATATTAAATTTCAATATTAATTTAAATACTAATTATATTAAAACCAAATAAAAGTAATAACAATATACCATTGTATAATTCAGCTTCATTTTGATGTTGTTCTAATTCAGTTTCATATTGATTTTGGATATTATTTTCTAATTCAGTTTCATCTTGACCTTAATTAAATTTTATATATTTAATTAATAATTTTTTTTTTTATAAATTTAAAAAATTAAATTACCATTTAACTCATCTTCACTATCTAAACAAAAGCGTAATGGGGAAAAAAGTTAAACCAAAAGTTTACATTTTTGCCTCTTACCATATATCAAATCAATTCTACTATAACATTGGCACAACTCTTCTAATTTGGGCATCAATTGTATTAATGCCTTTTGCATTATCTTCTTCGGTTAAACCCCAACCAGATTTTTCAGTTAACCTACGAGTTTCCATATATGTTTTTTTTATAAGTTGCCCATCGACCACTTGCTATTTTAGCATTCCAATCACTATTCTTGCAGCGTTTATTCACAAATAAAGCCATTTGTGCAAAGCCTGCATTTTTTGTTAAAGGCTTGCCGCTTACAGGTGCACCAATTGCTGCTCTTCCATCAATAATGTCTCGATTTTCAGAATTTTCTATAAACATAACCATAGCAAGTTTTTGCTCTTTAGTAGTTTGTTTGAAAGTTCTTTTAGGAGGCATATTATTTTATGAAATATTAATAATTCGAAAATAAATATTGCAATATTATTTAAGAATTTAAAAAAAATTTAAGCGATGATTTTGATGGCTTGTAATTCTTTAATATTATGATTACATCATACAATAACAATATTTTATCAAAACAAAAAAAAGACTACTCATTTCATCTCCGAATATCACCTATTTCATTATCTGATTTCAAAATTACAAAATAGAAATAGGACGTTTTAAACCCCTATTTCTTTTTGAAATAAGTTAACTTTGAATCACCCTAGTAATCAGCTACGGTAAATTCGATTTTCTTTGTATTTTTTTTTTCAACTTCCTTTTTCTTTTGTCTATAATATCAGTTACGGTAAAGTCGATTTTCTTTTTCTTTTTTTTCAACTTCCTTTTTCTTTTGTCTAAAAGCTTATGACTTGAAAATTTTGCCTCGTGCTTAATATTTATTTGGTTGGTAACTTATCTAAAGTGAAGAAGTCTAACATGTGGGAATTCGGCGGTTCCAGTATTTACCGTATAAGCGCGAAATAACGCTCATGGGCGTTATTTTGAAAATCGAAACCCCCAAAATAGCATATCAGATATGCAGTCTCAAATTAACGCCAATGAGCGTCCCGAATTAACGCGCACTTTAATATACTCTTTGTGTAAAAAAATAAAAAAAAATTAATACTTGAAAAATGTGCCGGAATTTAGTTTGATACTAAGTAAACCTATTTTCGAGCTCTAACAATCGTCTCAATGTGAAGAACAACTTTATTAGAACGCAAAAATAGGTTTACTTGGTATCAAACCTAGTTTCGAAGCAATTTTCAAATATTATAATATTATTATAATTAAGGGGTTATAATTTAAAAAATCACCTTTATTTCGAAATAACGCACATGGGCGTACTCGAAATAACGCGCAGGTGGGCGTTATTTCGCGCTTGGACGGTAATAATTTCTTTGTTGGCGAGTTATTCAAAATGAAGAGGCCTTACTTATTTTTGTAATACTGAAATAATGAATTTTTAGTACGTATACTGCTAATTTGGGAATTTTGGCAGTTTAATACGTAGTGAAGAAGTTGGTTTACATTATATTATCTATATGTATATTCGGATAACTGGAATAATACAATCTTCTTTATATGCTATAGATGCTATAGATTTGACCCGCAGCACTTTTTTCTCAATTTGAAATTTGATTGACCATCGAAATTCTATAAAATGACAATGTCTGGCGTAGTGTTTTTTACGATAAACTCAAAAAAATTTAATCTTCTAAAAACATTTAATCTTTTAAAAAAATTAAAATCTTCTAAAAACATTTTATTTCTCTTTTAATCGTTAAAAAAAAAAAAATATGATAGCCTTAGTTGACGATGTCATGTTCAAAATTTTAAGGTTTCTCACGAAGGATTTCATCCTAAACTCGTGCCTCTTGGTTGACCGTTCATGGTGCGCCGTTTCGATTGCAATTATATGGAAACACATGTCTGATCAGCTACATGATCGAAGAATTATCGAAACGTGCCTACTTTTATTAAATGAAAAGGAACGAGACCTGCTAATTTCTTATAACATTGAACTCCCAACTTCGCCAAAACCGTTTTGGAGTTACACATATTTTACAGACCACCTCGACCACTTGGATGCAGGAATCCAAAATTGGTGCGGACCCGAAGCTTCCGCCGGAAAGAAGACCTTGATCAAAATCGCTTTACTTGCGATGTTTATACGAACAAGTAAAAAATTAAAGAAATTATGTTTTAATGAAACTAATTTCAACCTTGTGCCGCTCATTAATAAACTTGGTGGTAACACCGTTATCGAGGACCTCCAATTTTGCAGTAACTTTTTAAATAAAAACGAAATCCAAGCGCTTGCAGCCGCCATCAGCGAAAATAAGACCCTCACATCGTTAAAACTTCGCGACGCAGCAAGAGGTGATGAACTAAATGTACTTGCGAAATCCCTTGCCACGGCCCTTGGCAAGGGAAAAATCACTTACTTGGACCTTACGGATAATAAATCAATACCGGTTGGAGGACTTTGTAACGGCATTAAGACTAACTTTATATTAAGAGATATTGTTTTAGATAAAATCGGCATTAATCTTGATGGTGTAAAGGCGTTAGCAGATGCACTTAAAGTTTGCAAATACTTAAAACATTTATCAATCAGAGAAAACGATATTAGCGACGAAGGAGGAAAAGAATTAGCAGATGCACTCTGCGTAAACACTACTCTGACTGTTTTAGATCTTAGTCAAAACCGAATCGCCGTTGAAGGTGGAAGGGCATTTGCCAATGCTCTTTGCAAGAACACTACACTGATTTCGTTATACTTGGACTTCAATAAAGTGGCGGGGTCCCTAACGGATGCACTTTATGTAAACAAGACCTTATTAGAACTTAACATCGAATCAATCGGAATGACCAGAGATGACGTAAGAAAATTGGCAGACGCATTGTCTTCAAATTCAACTTTAAAGTCCTTGGACCTTTCCGTTAACCAGCTTGATTTCAAAGCAGGAGATGCTTTAGGAGAAGCACTTCTCACGAACACTGGCCTAGTCTTTCTGAGGCTTAATTTAAATAAACTTCAGTCTGATGGGATCAAGAAAATAGCAAAAGCACTTTATACAAATACCACGTTGACCTATTTAAATATTTCGTGTAATGAAATTGGTCCTGCAGGTGGTTCAAATTTGGTAAATGCACTTCGCGAAAATACCACCTTAACCACATTGACATTTAGTAAAGGAAACAAAATGGGATTAGAGGTGGAAAATGAGTTGCGAAAAATGTTTCCGTATCAATTTCGATAATTTTTTTTTTCCTTTTATAAAAATTTGTAAATATTTATATTATAAATACGGTATCGGTATATTATATAACAAATATAATAAATTATTAATAAATAAATTTTATAATATATTAAATATAAATTGTTAAACATATTTTAGATATTCTAATGCTTAATAAATATTAATAAATACTAACTATCCGGCGAACTCATATGATAATGAAATTATTTCTTGTTATTTTTTTCATGTGTTACGATGTTTATTCAAAAGTTCATAAATTGACAGATATCACCAATACGCTACATTCATCCTAACTATCGTGCTACGTTTATTCTAATTATCATGCTACGTTCTTTCTAACTATCGTGCTATGTTCGTCCTAACTATTTTTCTACTATCGTGTTCTAACTATTGTGCTACGTTGGCTCTAACTATCTTGCGACGTTTGTTCTAACTATCGAACTATGTTTGTTCTAACTATCTTGCTACGTTCGTTCCAATTTTTTTTTTAAAAAAATAAACAATGTTTATTAAAAAATATATATAATTTATATATTTTACAATCATTTAAAATTATTATAAAAAACTTAATCGTGGCTGCGCCATCAATTAATTAATTATTTGCAATGATTCGGTATAAGTGAATGGTGAGCTATATAAAGAGTGCGTGTAAATGTCAAAATAATTAGTGATTCAGAAATTTTGCTTTTAAAAAAGATACATTTAAATAAATAGAAATCATATCATCCATATATAACAAAAACATTAGATTAAATATATGGTGCCGGAAGCCTATACTCGGCAATAAAAATAATGTAACTTTAAAATGCATCAACTTTTTAGACAATATTTTTAAAAGCTATTTGGTAAATTTTAAAATTTTAAAATTTTGTTTTTATAAAAATCAACACTTTAAAGTTTAGATAGTGATTATATCAATTATAGACTTCTAGCACTATATAATTTGTTAAAACATTTTTGATGTGCATTATTTCATTGTTTATAGTTGTTTATGGCATGACTGATTTTAGATAAATATAACCAATCAAATCTTTTGAAACGCACATATTGATTTAATATTATACTGTATATTAACATATTTTAAATTGGATTTAAGCAGGTTGTCTGGTCCGGTCCTGGTTCAGTTCCTAAAGCCTGGTCCTGAACTAATTAACTAGGTCATGCCCTAGAGGTTTAATAATTTGAAACTTCTATTTGGTATAAAAAGTAAACTATTGTTTAAAAACTTATCAATTGGATTATATAATTTTATAATTTTAATAATTCTAAACAGAAAGTGCCAATTTTAATTCAATTTGTTTATGGTTTGATATATCAAAAATAACTGGTTTCTGAACTAGTTTTTAAAAGTCTGATCCAAACTATAGTTGTTAGGCAAATCTAGAAGTTTTACTCTAGTGAAAGTTAAAACCTAATTTTAATTTTAGCAATTCTATAGTAGTAAAATGGTTAAACTAATAAAACTGGCAAAACTAGTAAAAATTAATGAACCTAGCAAAAGCTAGTTTTCAGATCCTTATATATAACAACTACCAATATACATAATATAGGACCCTGGACATCTAATACAGAGGTCATATTTTATTTTTTTAGCAAAAACCTTTGAAATTTGAAAAGCAAAAAAAACAGTTTTGGGCAATTATCTTGGCATCCAGTGGTCCAATTTGAATGATTTTTTTTTTAAAATGAAGCTTTCAGTAAGGCGCATCTAACAAAAAAAAAAGTTTATTCAATTCTTTTTTTTTTTAATTAAAGTGCCCGTTTTGGGACTTAGGAATTTTATTCAAGATATTAGGGCTGTCGGTATCCTCTAGGGGAAATATCAGCATTTGTTACATTGACAAGGATACATCTAGCCACACATACACTTTTGGTGTCTAATTTAAGTGGTCCGCCCAAGGGTTCCACACTAGCTGCCATACCTGCAACCCAACTACGGGAATTGTCTATTTAAACCCTCTGATCCTAAACGAGGTACATCTAGCCACGTGTACATTTTTGGTGTCTAATTTAAGTTGTCCGCCCAAGGGTTCCACACTAGCTGCCATACCTGCAACCCAACTACAGGAATTGCCTATTTAAACCCTCTAATCCATGTTCTGCCTGCCAACCCATCTTGTATCACCAGAACAGGCCCGTTACATAAGTCAGTTAGCAAGTTCCGGATACTTATCCATTGCCTTAGGGCCCAGCCGGGTATTCCTGGTCCTGTTATCGTCGACAGGAGACTTTGTAGAGCGGTACCTGTCCTATATCAGATATTCACCTACACTTCAGTACTTATCGCTATGACCGAGGCCAACACTTGCAAGACAGGGTTACCTGTCCTCTTACCAATATCTACTTCTGCCCTTGTAAGGTTCGCTCCAACCCCGGTACCTACCATCACTTTCCTACTGGTCCTTTACCGGTTTTCTCAGACTTCCAATCCAGTTGGCCCGAAAGGGTTAATCTACCTGGCATTAGGTGCCATTATGGTTTTTCTCTCACTGGTACCTACTTCTATAACATAGGTCATTTTCCTCCGGTACCTGATCCAGGGCCAGGTTAGTAGACCTTGTTCCTGAGGTCGATGTCTGGTACTTCGGCTCCAGTCTAATATTCCAGTTTTGGTAGCACCGTCAAAGATCTTTGCTACCTCCTTACTCAGGTCTTGCCAAATGGGTTTCTGTTTCCTTAGTTCCTTGGATTTGTCTGTGTCACAAGACATAACTTCACCTGAAAGCTTCTATTCGAGATAGTAACCAAGAACTACAGGTAATGTACCCAACTGATCAACAGGAAACAGTTACCGGAACACAGGTCTATTTTTTCAAAGCGTTATTAGTGGGATTTGAACCCTAGACCTGCCACTTGGGAGGTGACAACTTATCAACTTTTCTAAGTCACTACACTCTGTTCATTCAATTCTAATCACTGGATCAGAAGTTATTTAAACAAATATGGTTTGTTATTTTTAGCAAATTAGTCAAAATTGGTCAAAATCCAGTTATGATCTATATAAGAGATGTCTGGGGTCCTCATAATATACAAAAGTTTATGGATATGTACAAATTTTATGAATTTCATATACTTGAATACTATAATTTTTAAAAACAGAAGTAAATTTTTTTTTCAAATTTTCTTAATAACTATTCAATAAATTTAATAAAAAGTTTTTAAATTAATTCTGTAAATTGGTTATAAAAAAAAAATTTGCTTGTTTTACATAATATAAATAAAATTTTTATTTCAACTACCTGAATTTTTTTTAAAAAAAATTTTTTATAATTAATTGAATAAATAATTCAAAAAGAATTGGATTAGCAAATAAATATTTATACAAAGTTCTATAATAAAATTTTTTATAATAGAAATCACAATTTAAATTCAACTTCTGTAATTAATCTTAATTACATAGAAACTACAATAATTTTTATACAAACTTAATTCTATATATAATAGTCACAAAATTTTTATAGTAATTTGTAATAAAATTACTATAATTCTAATAAAATTTAATTATATTAAAATACATAATAATAATTTTGAATAATAATAAGCAACTCTTTCTGACGATCATCTGGACCAACTTTTCTACAACAACCGAACTGTAAAAATTTATAGATAATATGCAACCTCTTACTACAAAACTTCTTTTGGAGTATTTGGAAACAAGAGTTCTACTCGGGGCAACTGAAAAAGAGCTGAAAAAGAAGTCTTGGGTTAGGTCTCCCTGGAGTAAACACAAAAACTATCGAATAGTAGTTGGTTACTAAGTAACCGGAAGTCTTTGTCATCAAGCTCAAACGGTTTTGAACTTTATAAAAGCTGTATATTTTTCTGTAGACTACAAAACTTACATGGTTTTAAATCCACGAAACAAGTTGGACCTCTTGGAACTTTTCTCGTCCCTTTGGTCTTTTTTGAAATTTTGACAAAGTGGGCATTCTGGCTTACCCACGGCAAAAGATCGACAATGTTTATCTCACTCAATTTGAAAATACGGCTACCATATTGGAATGAAGTCACAAGTAGATTTTGGCCTTTTGGAATAAACAACAAACAGACACGTGTTTGAGAAAACCTTGAAACGAAATTTCATTCTAGAATGTTCTTATAGCTATAGTTTCTTTTACACACCTATCTCTACAGTTTTTTTTTAGATTAGAGGCCATTTTTTCTAGTAATAGTTTTTCGTCTACATATGATAATTTGAGTTTAGTTAGAGTAGAGACTACTTTTTTTAGTATTATATTTGCTTATATTTGCTTATATTTGCTTATATTTGCTTATATTTGCTTATATTTACTCATATTTGCTACTTTTTGCAAAGTGCCAGAGAAGTTAGAATTGGTGTTCTTGTAAAGTGCCAGAAAAGTTAGGCCATTTTCTTGCAAAGTTCTGAAAGAAGTAAGGAATAAGTAAAATAAATAAAATTAATAAAATAAGTAAAAAAAAACAAACAAAAAACAAAAAATAAACCTGAAAAAAATAATGAAAAAAAACAAAAATGAAAAAATAAACTATTATATTCGCTTATATTTTGCTCACTTCTTGCAAAATGCTAAAGAAGTTGGAATTGATGTTCATAGAAAAATCAGGTTGTTTTCTTGCAAAGTTTTGAAAGAAGTAAGAAATAAATAAAATAAAATAAAATTAAAAAAATAAGTAAAAAAAAAGAAAACAAACAAAAAACAAAAATGTAAGCAAGCTAAATAAAAAATAAACAAAGCTCCAAATTTCTATTTTTCTAAAATAAAAGTTTATGTTCTTGCAATTTAGAAATTGTTAAAGGTTTTTGCAAAGTGCTTGAGTAAAATAAATTAATAAAATAAAACAAAAAAACAAAAACAAAAAACATGAAATGAAAATATAAATAAAGCGAAACCTTGCAAAACTTGTAAAAACTTGTGTTTTTGAAAATTTAGAAATTGCTAGAAATTAGGGAGCATCTATGTTTTTTTCTTTAAATAGGTGGGTCAAGTCTAAAAAATAATCCAGTAGTCCAAATTTAATAATTTTGGTACTTTTGATTTGTCCTAGTGAGAGGAATAGAATGGTACTAATTTCATTTCATTTGGGTCACTGGATAAAAGTTATTGGCCACATACTATTGGTTATATCTTTTTTTATAAAATTACTATATAACCAATAGTTTTTTGCAAATATCTTTTGATCAGTAATCCAAATGATATGATTTTGGTATTATTGGATTCATCTCACTGAGACGAATCAAATAGTATCTAAATTATCCAAATCAGATCACTATGTCACAAGATACTCAAGTTTTTGTAAAATTTTATATATAAACATACGGATTTTGAAAAAAATTTTTATTTAGTAGAGGAGGGTCAAGCACTACTATGAGAGAGTACATAACATTATTTATGGATGCCCACTTAGTTGTGTATTTTTGCAAAGTGTCAGAAGACTGAGTAGGCTTGTACAAAGTGCTGAAAAGTTGTTAGATTTCTTGCAAAGTGCCAAAGAAGTTAGGATTAGTGTTTTTGTAAAGTGTAAAAATAAAATAAAAAAATTAAAAAATAATAAATAAAAAAAAATTGAAAAACAAAACGAAACTAAAAAAATGAAATGAAACTAAAAAAAACAAAAGGAAACTGAAAAAACAATGTAAAATTGATAGAAGATTTAAAATATAAACAAAAAAAAATAAACAAAGATCTAATTTGATCTTGTAATACAATTATCGAAACATTTTAAAAATATTAGTCAAATGTATTCTTGATATGATCCAGGTTACAGATCTACTAATCTAGCTTGGTTTTCCGGTCCTAAAATATTTCGAAAGAATTCAAAATATTAAAAAAAAAAAAAATAGAAAAAAAAAAAAAAAAAAAAAG
>QKWP01001196.1:35838-49397 GCA_003550325.1 Gigaspora rosea | reverse complement strand
CACTTTTGTCTTTGGTTCTTCTATTTCCTTTTTCAAACTTTTGTTCAACCTTGCTTCTATCTTAACCTGTTTATTTTCTAACATTATTTTTACGGTGTGTGCCAAGTGTCCTAGGTTTTCTTTAATTAGTGTCATTTTCATAGTCGTTTGGTCTCTTATTTTCCCTGCTATTTTTATCACCATTTCTGAATTTGTATTGACTTTAATTGTTGCCTTCTCTTGCTATCAGTATTGCTAATGATGTTAGAGCTAACTTCTCTTCTGATGGCCATACAATGTTTTCAATTTTAAACTTTATCTTCTGTTCTGTATCTAGTATAATCGCTGATAGGTACGACTTCTCTCCCTTCTTCTTTCCTGTCTTTTCAGTTATCACCTCTACCTCGACTTCTTTCTTATTCCCTATTTTTTCATGTTTCTTCATCAATATTTCATCCATGTTTCTGAAATTTTTTATGAATCTCTACGACCTTATTGTGCTTTTACTTATGAATATTTCTTTTGCGAATCCCTCTTCTTGTTTCTTTCTCTTTCTAAATGCTATAATTATATCTGCTATATTGCCATATATTCTTCTTTTGCGGTTTACTGTTAGTGGTGTTACATCTTTAATCAACTTCGTCATTGTTCCTGCCGTGGTCCGAGTTGCTATGTGTTCTATGCACCCGAAGCACTTTTCTGTTATATTATTCCCTTCTATATTCCAATGACTTAAATTTACTCTTCTATTCTTTACGTTTATAATCCTTCCTATCATTCCTTCTCTTGTTATTACCCATTTTCCATTTTGTAACTCCACTTCCTTAATTTCTTTTAGCGTGAAAGGGTTTAGTTCGAATCCTTCTACACTCGGGTTTTCTTGGTTTTGTATCGCCTCTCTCATTTCCTCGAACCATCTTGGTTTCTTGCCTTTGATTATCTTTCCTATATTATGGGGTATTTCTCCCCACTCTAAAAGTTTTGTGCCGTCGCTATTTATTAGTTGTTCCTTGTAGTAAATTCGATGTTTATTTAACTTGGCTTTGATTGTATTTTTCTTTTTATTGTTCCTTAATAATTCATTTACTGGGGTCCCCTTCTCTTCGAATTGCCTAGGCCATTTTCCTACACCTTTGAACAATTGTATGTTTGTATTGTGCATATTATCTAATATTAATGCGATCCTTGTATTTGCAAATTCCATTGGGTAAACTGCACACTCTTCCAATATTGACACGTTTGTTGCTGCTCCGTTTTGTAAGTTTTGTATGTTCACGTATAGTGGTGAGTCCTCGAAATCCTCTTGGTTCAATTCTTTCCATAGTTGACTTATTTGTTGCATTGCCTGTATATCTTTTACTTTTTTGACTCCGTATATATTGTGATTTGTTAATAGTGAGTCTGGAACAGATCTTGCTAGTCTTGCTTTCTGCTTTATGCCGTTAGTATATCTTTTTGTAATATCTTCACACATCTTTGCACTTAGTACCACGTTCTGAACTCTATAAGCTAATCTTGTTAGTATAACGCAATTCGTGATATATATGTACTGTTTTTCCGTGATTCGAGCTCTGTTTAGTCTATTTATTGCGGCTTCTACTTCTTCTTTTATCTTTTCTCTGACTTCTTTCTGTTTTTGATTTGTTCCAAACCAACATCCAAGGTATCTAAAAGGCATATTATTTGACCTTCTCTCCATTACTTCTCCATCGAAAGATATTGTACCCTCTTCTTTGGAATTTGTTACAAACACTGATTTTGTTGGGTTTACTTTGATTCTTGTTAGTTGGTAAAAGTTGTTCGCCATGTCTATTATTTTTTGCAGGTCTTCTCTCTTCTCTGCTATCCATAGAGAATCGTCCATATATGCCAGCACTGACATCCTGCATTCTACTAACTTTCCATTCGGCGTGCACGTTTGCATCTTGTACCCATTATGTTCTTTATCTATTCTTGATATGAGGGGATCGTAGTATATTCTCCACAAGGTCGGCGACAATGGGCTCCCTTGGTCGAGACCGTCTTCTACAAGGTACTGGTTCGTTTTTCCTATATTCGTTATTACTTGGTTTTGTCTTTTCCTCATCAGGCCTTTTAATATTTCGATGAATTTTTCCGGACATCTGATTCTTCTCAATGCTTTCCATAGTAGTTCTAAATGCACTGTATCATATGCTTTGGATGTGTCCTGTGATAGTAACCAAAAATCCTTCTTGTTTAACCAAGCATCCTCCTGTATGTTCGCTAGCCAGCTAATTGGTGCTGCTGTCGATGTATGTGGTAGCGCTGAATTGTTTTTTGGATTAAGTATTTTTGTTTCTACTAGGATCCTATTGAGTCTTATTGTCAGCAATTTGGTCATGATTTTTCGAGCGTGCCCTATTAAGGTTATCAGTCTAGTTTGTCTCAGGTCTCCATCAAACGTTTCTTTCTTGCCTATAGGGTAGACCAGCCCATAACTCCACGCCTTCGGTGTTATTCCTGTGTCTATTGCAAAGTTTATTATTTCTAACAGAACTTCTAGTGCGTTTTGTGGTAACTGTTTGATCATCTCATTTGAAATGTCATCGGGCCCCGTTGCTTTGTTCGAGCTTGCCTCCGCGATGATAGTCATCAACTCTTGCATCTCCACTTTTTTAATCAGTGACTCATACTGTTCTTCTTCGACTTCTTTCTTAGGTTCATACTCTGCCTTCCATTCCTCCCAGAAGTCCCAATTACTTTTGTTTTCTCTTGTCCAATTTCTAAAATGTGCTCTAACCTCTTCTTTGATTTTTTCTGCTTCTACTAACAATTCTTCTCCCTTTTTTATATTTTCTATCTCTACTCTTGCTCGTCTCCTCTTCAACACACTATCTATCATCTTCTTTGTATTGGCTTGAAGGTTGTTCTCTCTTCTTTCGATTGCTTCTGCTATTTCCTCTCTAATCTCACTATTGTTTTCTTCCTGTCTACATTTGTGGATCAACCTTCTGATTTCCTTGATTTTTAGTATGCTTTTTTGAATGTTTGTGTGTTCTAAATCTTCTTCTATCAGTTCCATTTTTCCACATTGTATCATTTCGCTTATCTTCTCGAGTTTTTTGTTTATTCCTTCTACAGCCGTGCTCGGATTTAGAGGTTGCTTCAACTCTTTTAAATATTTCATTACCTTATTTATTTTAACCAGTGCTTTGTGCAAAATCGAGGCCTTTTTAGTCCTTGCTTCGAAGCCTCTCATGACTACCAATTTATTTTTGATATTGTTATTTGCCGCTTGTTTTATTGCCAGATTAAGCTTATGCCAAGCCTTGTTAAGTGTGGTTTCGTCGATAACACACTGAATCTGCAATCCTTCAACTTTATCTCCCACCTCTTTATTGAAGTTTTCCCAAGCACTTTCGTCCGTCTCCCTGTACAGGTATACTTTCTTCTTCTGCTTTTTCCTTCTTATTCTTTTGATCTCGCCTAATTGCAGTTCGGTACCTATCATCCTGTGGTCACTGTTTGCTGCCACTAAGAATTCTATACTAGGGTATTTTGCTTTCATGAATAGGTTTGTTGATATCCATATATCGTCAATCTGTGATTCTGACTCTCCTCTCTTCCATGTATAGTCCTTAATGTCATATTCATTCAGTAGACTCATCATTGAGTTTTCTTGCATCGTTTTGAATATCGGTGTTCTTTTTTCGTCCTCCTTTCTATGTATATTACTGTTAAAATCTCCCATTATTACAATCTTCATTGCTCTCGCGTTGGCCTGTTCTATCCATGATTTTATCTTTTCTTGTGTACGTTTCGAAATTTCCCCTTTATCGCTTGGTATATATACCGCTATTACACGCATCCTGTTATGTTGCGGGAAGAAGAAATCTACATATATCGCCGTCCCTTCGTGTGTCTGTATGTTGTGTATATAACAACTAATGTCTGGTTTTACTAGTATTGCTACTCCCATAGATGCTTCTCTCTTTATCTCCTTATCTGGCTTCGTAGCTGCGATATATATTTTATATTGTACGTTCATTAGCTGTGTTCGCAAGTCCTCTGTTTCTGCAAGCTTTGTTTCAGTTAGTGCAACTATATCCAGTTTTCTTTCCTCGAGTTCTTCTAGGATCAACCTCCTTTTTAATTCAACATTTATTCCTTGTACGTTTATAGTTGACATTTGAATTTTCATTCTTTTATTTACATTGCTTAATCCTTCAATCGCTTCAGTAATCACCTCCCGTTTGCCTGTTTCTTTTCCTTTATTTGTTTTAATTGTTGTTTTGTTCGATGAACTTGGACCACTGTTCCTTTGATTACTGTTTATGGCTTAAATTATTTCTGCCATATCTGTATTTTCTGTATCTACTAGTTCGTAGTCATCTTCTCCAAACACCTTCCAGTCAGGTTCTGGAAGTTCCTTTATATTAAACACCCATTCTGGTATTGTTTCAATTCTGAAAATTTCTTGTAGTAAATTTATCGCTTCAATTACTTCTTCTTGTTCCTCGATTGGGAATTTCGGGCAATCGATTATATTCTTATTTTGTAGTTCTTCATTTAATTTTTTGATGCTTGTTGGGAAACGTTCCTCATTCTTTGTCTTCTTGTCATTTTCCTTTTCCTTAATCTGTATCCAATCTTCAGGTATTTTCCAGAAGAAATAAAATTCCCTTAATGCCTTAACCGCGATCATCAGCTTTTTTGTATTTGTTATCGGTAGAGTTAGGTTCACTTTGGTTACGTCTTCCCAGTTTACTGGTAGATCTTCTAATGATGTATAGTTTACTCATATGTATTCTCTTGGTAAGGGTGTTACCACTCTATAGAAGCTTGGTATCTGCTCAATGAACCTTATTGCTGTCCCTGTCGATATTATTGGAAACTCAAACTTCTCTTTTAACGCCAGTTCCTCAGGTTTGGCTAGTAATCTTTTCTTTCTGATTATATAATCGTTGGGCAAGTATTTAAATGCATAGACTTTTCTGAGTTCCTCTATATGTGCTTTGAAATCTTCATCATCTCTTGGACAAAACGGAAACATCTCTCTCAGTCGTGGTGTTAGATCTTGGACTGCATCAGGTAATTCCAATTTCTTTGCTAGTAGTTCGAAGTAATCATCTGGTAACGCCCTCATATGGTAATATTTACTTAATTCCTCTTTTCTCCTTCTCAGGTCCCTTAGTTCTTCTCTTTTGGTTAGTGGAAAAAGTTTTCTTACTTCCGCTCTTAGATCCTCAGGGTAGTCCGGTAATCTTTCTCTTTTATCACTGATGAACGATTCTGGTAGTCTTTCAAATGCATATATTTTCCTTAGGATGATCGCTACTGTTCCCGTCCACTTTGAATTTTCTATCAGTAACTCACAGGGTAGTCCCTTTCTTATCGTTAAAGGAATCTCTTTCCATTCTGTTGGTAGTTTTCTTCTTACTTCCACCTGAACTTCCTCGATCGCTTTCTTTAAGTCATTGTAGTTAAGGTTGTTTCGGATCCTCGCAAAACCGACTACATACAGTATTAATACTGTTATTTGGTGTGCATCCATCATTCCAAATTCCTGGTTTGTTAGATAATCTAGGCCCAGTTTCTTCCTTAATTTGTCATAGAGTTGCTCTTTATTGTTTTTATTTAGTACATGTGCTCCGTAGCTCTTCTTGTATCGCTCTGTTGCCTCATTTAACAATTCCAAAAATTCCAGCTGGTGTTTAGGTTGTATTTCGAATCTTCGTGTAAAGGTTCTAAAGAATACCTTGTCTCTATAATGCATTTTCTTTTCTATAGCCTCTGGAATCTTCATTGCCGTTTTTCTACTCTCGAATTTGTGTTTTATAAACTCCTTTAACTCTGCCATATCTTCAAAGGCTTCTAGTATATTATTTTTATGCCATTTCTTTCTGTCGAATTCTTCGGTCTTTAATTCGCTATTAGCCCTCAATACCTTGTCTATGCCTCTGCTGATTTTACTCTGTCGTTCTTCATCAAAAGGCCTCTTTATATCTTTTCCTGGACCTTTGGCCACCTCACTGTATGATAATTTTGCTTTTTCTTTTCCTTTCTTTACTTTACTTGCACTCTCCTTCTTTTCTTTTTCTTTTACTAATTCATTTTCTTTATCCTTTTTCAACTCTTCCTCTAGTCTTTCCGCCAACCTTTGTTCAAACTGTGGATCTAGTTTCATTAGTTGTACGTGATCGCTTGAATTTTTGTCCGCTAGCTGTCGATCTTCCATTCCTGTGTCAGTTCCCGGTACCTCAGTAATTTCTACATCCGGCTGTCGATCCTCGGTTCCCGTACCAAACCCCTGTAGATCAGCATTTTCTATATTCGTCTGCGATGATGTCAGATCAATTTCCATTTCGGTGTTTGTTTTGATTTCCATTTCCGATGACGTCATTTCTGTGTTTTCAGTGTTCAAGCCGTTATCCCCATTTTCAAGTTCGGTTTTATCTTTCGTCAAGTGTTTTCTTTTGATTTTCTTTGTTCCTTCTATTTTTTGATTAGCCTCTTCGTCTTGTCTTTTTAATCTTTCTGTAAAACTTTCTTGTGCTGCTTCAAATTCTTTGGATGCTTCCATCCCTTTGAGCAAAGTTATCAAATCTGGTCCGAAGACCTGTTCTTGTGTAGTTTTGTCTTTTCGACTACTTCTGTCGTTCTCTGTCTTTTCTTTTCTTTTCAGCTTCTCCTAGGTGTTGTTGTAGTTTGTCTTTTTATTTAATTAATTAATTACTTAATTATTTGTACAATTAAAGCCGTGTGTTTGTATACTCTTTTCCATTTTTTTGTTTACTTAGTGATGTACAGATGTTCAGGAAAGAGATTTTTTGTTTTTTCTTTATCAGATATTTTTATATCTTTTGTCGAAGTTGTAGATTCTTTATCATCTTTTTAAATATATTCGAAAATTTCTAAAATTTGAACACAATGCAAAAAATTGCAAATTTTTAAGAAATTTTAAATATACTCACCTTTTCTTAGCCTTTTTCTTACCTAAAAAATATTTTTTAAAAGAATTTAATATTTTTGCGCATGTGTGCTATAGCGCATCTCATATGATTTGGTGTAATATGAAATCAAAACAACCAAAATAAACCCTTTTTTTTTGTTAGTTAGGGTTAGGGTGAGATTAGAATAGTGTATAGGCGAGAAAGGGGCTTTATAGTAAAATTTTGCAAAAAATTTTTTTTGTTAGAGCACGAAAAATGGTTTCATAAACAAAATTATGAGCCACAGGCGATTTTTTAAAAGATCACTATTTTTTCTTGATTTTACTTTACACCTGATCCTACGATCTGATTGGTTTATCAGATGGGTGCGTTACAACGCATATACGCTAAATTACATAAACCTTTTTAAAATAAAAATTCAATTTAAAAATCTAAAAAAATTTTGTATTTTAAAATATAAACTTATTTTTTGGAGAATTGCGAAGGTCGTTTGAGATAATTAGACGTATCCTATAAATTTTTTAAATGTTTAAAATAATTATAAAAAAAATGTGATAATATTTCTATAATCTTTATATAAATACACTTGTTCGAATTCTTCTAATTGTTCTTCAAATTCTTCTAATTCTTCTGGTTCATTTCTTTCTTCTATATTCTCTGAAATTAATGTCGAAAACGATTCATTTTGTTTTAACATTCGATTATTTCGAAAAATTGAACCATCTTAATTTGTCTAATTTAGCCTACACTTTACTTTTTTTATGGCTATCTTTGAAGTCAACTTTTTAGATTTATCAGACTTTATTAACTTAGAAAATTTATACTACTCTTATAACCAATTAACCAGCCTGAAATTAAAAGATTGTTAAACGAAGGAAAACAAATTTTTAGTAAATAATAATAATACTAATAATAATAATAATAATAATAATAATAACTTGATATCTTTCAAGATCTTCTTTATCAATATCTTCAGAAATCGGGAACTTGTCGTAGTTTGGGCTAAGAATAGATTGGCATACTGCTATTGTGTATGCCGTCTTCTGGTCAGTTGTTTCTCTAAAGGGCCAAATCTGATTTAAAATTCGAACAACATAAATATCATCCTCATCAGAACTATTCGCAACTCTTGCAAAAAGAAGCTTAAAACAATTTTTCGTCTTTTCCGATCTCTTCCAATTCAAAACTTTTTCAGGTTTCACCTTGGTGTTAATAGTGTTTAAAAGATTGCCAATAATAGAAAACAAAAGAATCTTTAATTTTGGTGGTTAAAGTGCTTTGCAACAATCTAACTTTTTCCAAAAGCTAAAAATTTTTTAAAATTAGAAAATAATAATGTATTTAATATTTTCGAATATATGTGAAAATTGCAAACATTTTTCGAATTTATTCTAAAATATTTAAACATTTTTCGAATTTATTCGAAAAATGTTTAAATATTTTCAAATAAATTCAAATATTTTAAAAAAAAAATATATAAATTTTTACAGGTCTATGAAGTTTCTTCGCATAATAAGCTTTTTAATCTTTCTCTGACAATCTTCGTATGAATTTATGATTATGGTCCCTAAAATAGTCCTCCACTCCTCTCTTGAATTCTGCATCTGTAGGATAGATTGAGTTGTCTAACAAGTCATTGGCAATTCCTTTAATGCTTTGCTAATTATAAAAAAATTATTAGGATAAAATATAAAAAATTAAAATAAAATATAAAAAATTAAAAAAAATATTAAAAAAATTAAAAAATTATCTCAAGGAAAGCCTTTTCATTCGTTGCATCATAGTTCTCTACCAAATTGTCTTCAAGTTTTTTCATTCGGTCTTCAAGCCAATCGACTTTCGAAATAAATCGCTTCATATAGTGAAAAAGTTCACACTGGTTCTCTAAAAGCTTAGAGATCGATGTTTTTGACACTTTATTTAAATTTAAATTATAATCAATGAAAATATTTAAAAAATAAAAAAATATAATTTTAATTTAAATTAACAACTTTCGAAAGTTTGCGCAGATAGGACCCCAAACATCTCTCATAGAGGTCATAACTGATTTGCATGAATTTAGGCGTTTTTGCTACCCCTAAAATCAAGTAAATTTGCTAAAAGTTGGATTATTATATATAAATTTTATAGTAATTTGCTAAAAACTAAATTATAACATCTAATATAGTGCAAATTTTTTAAACCTTTATTTATACACATGTATAATAACAATTCTAGCTACACACTATAATAATAACTTCATGTAATCCTAACCCAACAACAAGATAGTGCTAAACCTACTTTCCATATAACATTTTAAACTTACTCCACAATCCTATCATGATACTAAGCTAATCTAGCCTTAACTTCGTGTAATCCCACTCTAAAACATCGAAATATAGCTAAACTAATATATTCTAGCCTACTGTTAACTACCAAAAACCAATATTTATGTTCATGGCTGACCTGAAATTAAATAAATTTGCATGCATTAGTTATCAATTTTAGACGGGTATAGCTTTACACATTTACATCAAAAGCTTACCACCGACTATCATCCAAGACTCACCAAAACTCATCCAAGTAACTGACGATCCCGGCAAGTGTGGCACTAGAAACGAACAACANATTTCCATTTCGGTGTTTGTTTTGATTTCCATTTCCGATGACGTCATTTCTGTGTTTTCAGTGTTCAAGCCGTTATCCCCATTTTCAAGTTCGGTTTTATCTTTCGTCAAGTGTTTTCTTTTGATTTTCTTTGTTCCTTCTATTTTTTGATTAGCCTCTTCGTCTTGTCTTTTTAATCTTTCTGTAAAACTTTCTTGTGCTGCTTCAAATTCTTTGGATGCTTCCATCCCTTTGAGCAAAGTTATCAAATCTGGTCCGAAGACCTGTTCTTGTGTAGTTTTGTCTTTTCGACTACTTCTGTCGTTCTCTGTCTTTTCTTTTCTTTTCAGCTTCTCCTAGGTGTTGTTGTAGTTTGTCTTTTTATTTAATTAATTAATTACTTAATTATTTGTACAATTAAAGCCGTGTGTTTGTATACTCTTTTCCATTTTTTTGTTTACTTAGTGATGTACAGATGTTCAGGAAAGAGATTTTTTGTTTTTTCTTTATCAGATATTTTTATATCTTTTGTCGAAGTTGTAGATTCTTTATCATCTTTTTAAATATATTCGAAAATTTCTAAAATTTGAACACAATGCAAAAAATTGCAAATTTTTAAGAAATTTTAAATATACTCACCTTTTCTTAGCCTTTTTCTTACCTAAAAAATATTTTTTAAAAGAATTTAATATTTTTGCGCATGTGTGCTATAGCGCATCTCATATGATTTGGTGTAATATGAAATCAAAACAACCAAAATAAACCCTTTTTTTTTGTTAGTTAGGGTTAGGGTGAGATTAGAATAGTGTATAGGCGAGAAAGGGGCTTTATAGTAAAATTTTGCAAAAAATTTTTTTTGTTAGAGCACGAAAAATGGTTTCATAAACAAAATTATGAGCCACAGGCGATTTTTTAAAAGATCACTATTTTTTCTTGATTTTACTTTACACCTGATCCTACGATCTGATTGGTTTATCAGATGGGTGCGTTACAACGCATATACGCTAAATTACATAAACCTTTTTAAAATAAAAATTCAATTTAAAAATCTAAAAAAATTTTGTATTTTAAAATATAAACTTATTTTTTGGAGAATTGCGAAGGTCGTTTGAGATAATTAGACGTATCCTATAAATTTTTTAAATGTTTAAAATAATTATAAAAAAAATGTGATAATATTTCTATAATCTTTATATAAATACACTTGTTCGAATTCTTCTAATTGTTCTTCAAATTCTTCTAATTCTTCTGGTTCATTTCTTTCTTCTATATTCTCTGAAATTAATGTCGAAAACGATTCATTTTGTTTTAACATTCGATTATTTCGAAAAATTGAACCATCTTAATTTGTCTAATTTAGCCTACACTTTACTTTTTTTATGGCTATCTTTGAAGTCAACTTTTTAGATTTATCAGACTTTATTAACTTAGAAAATTTATACTACTCTTATAACCAATTAACCAGCCTGAAATTAAAAGATTGTTAAACGAAGGAAAACAAATTTTTAGTAAATAATAATAATACTAATAATAATAATAATAATAATAATAATAACTTGATATCTTTCAAGATCTTCTTTATCAATATCTTCAGAAATCGGGAACTTGTCGTAGTTTGGGCTAAGAATAGATTGGCATACTGCTATTGTGTATGCCGTCTTCTGGTCAGTTGTTTCTCTAAAGGGCCAAATCTGATTTAAAATTCGAACAACATAAATATCATCCTCATCAGAACTATTCGCAACTCTTGCAAAAAGAAGCTTAAAACAATTTTTCGTCTTTTCCGATCTCTTCCAATTCAAAACTTTTTCAGGTTTCACCTTGGTGTTAATAGTGTTTAAAAGATTGCCAATAATAGAAAACAAAAGAATCTTTAATTTTGGTGGTTAAAGTGCTTTGCAACAATCTAACTTTTTCCAAAAGCTAAAAATTTTTTAAAATTAGAAAATAATAATGTATTTAATATTTTCGAATATATGTGAAAATTGCAAACATTTTTCGAATTTATTCTAAAATATTTAAACATTTTTCGAATTTATTCGAAAAATGTTTAAATATTTTCAAATAAATTCAAATATTTTAAAAAAAAAATATATAAATTTTTACAGGTCTATGAAGTTTCTTCGCATAATAAGCTTTTTAATCTTTCTCTGACAATCTTCGTATGAATTTATGATTATGGTCCCTAAAATAGTCCTCCACTCCTCTCTTGAATTCTGCATCTGTAGGATAGATTGAGTTGTCTAACAAGTCATTGGCAATTCCTTTAATGCTTTGCTAATTATAAAAAAATTATTAGGATAAAATATAAAAAATTAAAATAAAATATAAAAAATTAAAAAAAATATTAAAAAAATTAAAAAATTATCTCAAGGAAAGCCTTTTCATTCGTTGCATCATAGTTCTCTACCAAATTGTCTTCAAGTTTTTTCATTCGGTCTTCAAGCCAATCGACTTTCGAAATAAATCGCTTCATATAGTGAAAAAGTTCACACTGGTTCTCTAAAAGCTTAGAGATCGATGTTTTTGACACTTTATTTAAATTTAAATTATAATCAATGAAAATATTTAAAAAATAAAAAAATATAATTTTAATTTAAATTAACAACTTTCGAAAGTTTGCGCAGATAGGACCCCAAACAT
Source organism: Gigaspora rosea (assembly GCA_003550325.1). Lineage (NCBI taxonomy): Eukaryota > Fungi > Glomeromycota > Glomeromycetes > Diversisporales > Gigasporaceae > Gigaspora > Gigaspora rosea. The sequence goes on along the minus strand of QKWP01001196.1, from coordinate 37,275 downwards.
CTCTCATAGAGGTCATAACTGATTTGCATGAATTTAGGCGTTTTTGCTACCCCTAAAATCAAGTAAATTTGCTAAAAGTTGGATTATTATATATAAATTTTATAGTAATTTGCTAAAAACTAAATTATAACATCTAATATAGTGCAAATTTTTTAAACCTTTATTTATACACATGTATAATAACAATTCTAGCTACACACTATAATAATAACTTCATGTAATCCTAACCCAACAACAAGATAGTGCTAAACCTACTTTCCATATAACATTTTAAACTTACTCCACAATCCTATCATGATACTAAGCTAATCTAGCCTTAACTTCGTGTAATCCCACTCTAAAACATCGAAATATAGCTAAACTAATATATTCTAGCCTACTGTTAACTACCAAAAACCAATATTTATGTTCATGGCTGACCTGAAATTAAATAAATTTGCATGCATTAGTTATCAATTTTAGACGGGTATAGCTTTACACATTTACATCAAAAGCTTACCACCGACTATCATCCAAGACTCACCAAAACTCATCCAAGTAACTGACGATCCCGGCAAGTGTGGCACTAGAAACGAACAACAAAAGAGTGAGGATACTTATAAATGGCGATACAATCAAAGCGACGACACCACGAGTGACGGCTCCAACTAATGACGGCTCCAACATACAATAGATTCAACAATTAGGGTCCAGCGAACAATGCTCCAACAAAACAACAACTCCAACAAAACGACGACTCTAACAAAATGACGAATCCAACAAAACAGCAACTCCAACAGAACGGCGACTCCAACAAAACGGCGACTCCAACAAAACGGCGACTCCGACAAACAATGGTTCTAATAAATGACGATTTTAGCAAAATGGTAGCGTCGAAGAAGATAATGCTACAAAAAAGAGAATAAATTGTGGATTAGTACCGGTATTGTAATAAAAAAAAACTTATTTATAATGTTGATCTGTGTAACTTGTGATATTGCAACCTGCAGCATTTATATTTAAATAAAAATAAAAAAATTTATTTATTAAAATAATAAAAAGAAATAAATAAAAAATAATAAATAAATTATTAATAATTAAAAAAAAATAACCGAAAAAATAAAAAAATAGTTTAATAAAATAAAAAAACTGAAAAAAATTAAATTTAATTAAATAAATAAATAAAAAAGACGAAAATTTTTAATAAATTAAAAAAAACATTTAAATAAAAAAAACGTTAAAAAAAACGGTTAAAAAAATTAAAAATTAATTTAAAATTAAAAAAACAATAATAAAAAAAAAATAATAATAAAAATAAAAATAATTGAAAATAAATGAAAAATAAGTAAAAAAAATTAAAATAAATAATAAAAACATAAAAAAAAACTTAATCATTTTAAATAATTAAAAAAAACATTCAAAAAAGTTTATAAAAAAAATTATTAAAAGAAAAAAAAT
>QKWP01001196.1:24834-35407 GCA_003550325.1 Gigaspora rosea | reverse complement strand
AAAAAAAATAAAATAAAAAATGATAATAATAAACTGTATAAAAAAAATTAAAAAAATAAATGATACAGTAAATTTAAAAAAAAAACACGTGTATGTACACGGGTACTAATAGTATACTAATCAAACCCGCGTGTAATATATAAAAATAAAAAAAATAAATAATACACGTAGTGTACAAATCTTTTTTTAACAAAGAACATGCTTTTTTTACTTTATTTATTTGTTTATTTATTTATTGTTTTTAATGTTTTTATTTTCCCAATGTAATTCTCCCAAAAAAGGATAAATTGCTAAAATATTCAATATAACAATGCGAAATTTTAATTGTTTCACCAAAATTCAATATGTGACCATTATTTAAATTAATACTAATTCGCCAAATTTTAAATTTGGACCTTGGTTTAAATTTTAACTAATTTGCTAAGAAAAAAATATGACATATATGAAAGATGTCCGGGGTCCTGCGCAGGTTCAGTTGAACCTGCGACTTTTATAGTTGAACTTACGGCTTTTACAATTTCTTGCTCCATTTCCGCAATTGGATCTTGTCGACATGTAGCTTTTTCTTTGGTGGTCTTGTTCTTGGAACCGAAGAGTTTTTGCCTGAACATCCTTTCAAAATATGTATATGTTTAAAAGTTTATTAATAATTATTGCTAAGAAATAATTAAAAATAAAATATAAAAATAAAATAAAAATAAAGAATTTAAAATCAATAATCTCATAGTGAGCCAGAAGATAAAGACTTATATAAAAAATATAAGCCAGCAGACTTAGCAAGATAGTTATCCATCACATTCGTATAGCTAGAGCTTGCCAAAGGTTTACTACTTATATTTACACTGTTTAAAATTATATATAGATTTTAAATTCAATTAATATATATGCTAGCAAATTGCCAGTTTGCTATTCACAGTTCAGCAACTACATATATATTAATTAAGAAATCTATAATTAAAAGTTATACAGTATATTACAGTATATAAAATTATTTACCTAATAAGTTATAATTTAAAAAATAAAAAAAACTTAAAGAAAAATTAGTCGAACAAAAAAACTAATAAAATTGGTTGTATTTATAAAATTTAAAAAATAATTAAAACTAAAGTAACTAAATGTTAAAAAAGTGCAAATTTTTGTAATAAAATAAATAAAAAAAAGCTTAAGTGGTGTTGCGAAAATTGGTGGTATGTTGCAAAGTTGCAAAGTTGTTGAAAGTTGTAAAAACAATAATGTTGATTGATGATCTATTGTTTACTTTTATGGTAAAATTTAATATCACCATAGGTGATTATCACCGCTCATATGTTCAGCCAATCGGATTGCAAGATCTTATGTAATCAAAACAATAAAGAAGCAAAGAAAAAATCCAAAAAATCTTTAATAGCGAAATATTTTATTATGATAACAAGTCTTTGGGCAATAAGTAAAAATTCCTAGCATTAAATTTTATACATAAACAAATCCTTCTAACCCAGACCCTATCTGACCCTAACTCTAAATCTTTATTAAAAATTTATAATTATGCGGTAATGATCACTTGTGATAAGTTAGCGGGCTGTGCTTAATCTTGGCTTATGATTTCACATGCTATTACGTGACCAATGACTTCGCTACTAACACAATGTAGAGTAAAAATCACACTAATTTTTTAAAAAAAAATTTAATAAATGTTTAATAATTTTTTAAAAAAATTTAATAAATGTTTAATAATTTTTTAAAAAAAATTTAATAAATGTTTAATAATTTTTTAAAAAAAATTTAATAAATGTTTAATAATTTTTTAAAAAAATTTAATAAATGTTTAATAATTTTTTAAAAAAAATTTAATAAATGTTTAATAATTTTTTAAAAAAAATTTAATAAATTGCGCATATATTTGCTGCGAAAAACACTATATAATATTATTACAAATTTTAATTATTTCAAATTTTTTTGAGAAATTACAAATTATTTAGTTCCTATATATATTGATTAAAAATGTATATTTAATTCAACGGTTTTACTAAATCACACCACTGGTGCTCAACACTACAATAATCTACACCAATCAAATTTTTTAAATGCAGTGTAACGTAAAGATCAGGTACAATATAAAATTTTTGTTGTTTTGCTATTTTTTTTTACAAAATACCTTCTAACTCAAAATTTTATCTATGAAACCACCTTTTTTTTTAAAAAAAAACCCCCTTGTGAAATTTTACTATATACTATGCCTCACCCTAACCCTAACTATTAACTCTTACTCAATATTTATTGTCTTTAACTTTTGTTTATTTTTTTTGTTTATTTTTTTGATACTGATCTTTACGTTACACCGCATACTAGTGTTGAACACCAACTACCCCAAGAACACCTCCAAAAATTAACCAATCAGAATTGGAGATCAGGTGTAACGTGAAATCAAAACAATCGAATTTAAGAGTAATAAGCTTTTAGAGACATTGAGTTAGAATTAGGGTAAGGTTAGGACAAGGTTAGAAAGTAGAGTATATACTAAAATTTGATGCGGAATTTTTTTTGTTAGAATATGAAAGGTGGTTTCTTATGCGGCTTTTCAAGAAATATGCAATTTTTGACAAAGCGAACATTTGTTTTGAATTTTCCTGATCGTGTAATGTTACACCTGATCTTGAAATCTGATTTGTTGCGCAGAATTTTTGGAGGTGTTCTTGGGGTAGTTGTTGAACACCAGTGGTGTGATTTAGTCCTACTGTAATTTAAAATATAATGTATAATATAAATATAAAATTTTAAAATTGTGAAATTTTGTGAAATCCTGTGAAATCTTTCAAAAATCTTGTAAAAACTTTTAAATATTTGCAAAAAGCATAATTATATTATTAAGAATAATTTAGTAGCATTCTTTTAATATAAAATTTAGATGCAAATTTATATAAAACAACTTACTTATTCCTACGTTCTTTAGATAAAAAAATATTAGAACAATTATGGAAACCAATATACTATCTTCACCAATTATTTTATTCGAATTTTTAGCTTTAATAAACAAAGATTATTGTAATAAATTGAATAAATTTTATTGAATTGGAATTTAAACATTAGTGTCCAAGCCATTATTCCATACACAGCTGTTAATACATTTTTAATAATTTCGTATAATTTTGAAATATTTTGAAATTAATTAAAGTATATTGTAACAAATTGAAAGTTGTCGATTTATGTAAAAACAATATGGGCTGTACTTAATCTTGGCTTATGATTTCACATGCTATTACGTGCCCAATAACTTCGCTACTAACACTATGTAGAGTGAAAATCACACTAATTTTTTAAAAAAAATTTAATAAATGTTTAATAATTTTTTTAAAAAAATTTAATAAATGTTAAATAATTTTTTAATAAATGTTTAATAATTTTTTAAAAAAAATTTAATAAATGTTTAATAATTTTTTAAAAAAAATTTAATAAATGTTTAATAATTTTTTAAAAAAAATTTAATAAATGTTTAATAATTTTTTAAAAAAAATTTAATAAATGTTTAATAATTTTTTAAAAAAAATTTAATAAATGTTTAATAATTTTTTAAAAAAAATTTAATAAATGTTTAATAATTGTGCAAATTTTCTTTTAATCCATTATACAAAAGTTACTTGAACTGGATTTTGTATTATATTAATTTTATATTTGTTGCGAAACAAATTTTAATTATTTCACATTTTTTTGAAAAATAACAAAATTATATATAATGTATAATAATAAATAAATATAAAATTTTAAATAGCTTTTTTTCACTACAGCTTCTCCATTAGTTGATCTAATTATCGTCACCTTGATCAGTTTGATCACCTTGATCAGTTTGACCACCTTGATCAGTTTGATCACTGGTTCCTTGGCTAAAATTGCGAAATTTTGTGAAATTCTGTGAAATCTTGTGAAATCTTGTAAAAACTTTTAAATATTTGCAAAAAGCTTGATTATATTATTAAAAATAATTTAGTAGTGTTCTTTCAATATAAAAGTTAAATATAGATTTATATAAAACAACTTACTTATTCCTACATTCTTTAGATAAAAAATATTAGAACAATTACGAGAACAATATATCCACCAATTATTTTATTCGAATTTTTAGCTTTAATAAACAAAGATTATTGTAATAAATTGAATAATTTAAAAAATATTGATTTAATACATTTCTAATAACTTCGCATAATTTTGAAATGTTTCAAAATTAATTAAAATTAAAGTATATTGTAATAATTGAAAGTTGATGAAAGTTTTCGATTTATGTAAAAACTATTCATTGTTTACTATTTATGGCAAAATTTAATAAGGATTTTCATTTTTCAAAAATTGATTGTATTTTAAAATCAGCAAGACAATAATACCTTTTATACTATTTCATAGTTGCACATGCATGTTCAGTGAACTTCTACGTAGTCTAATATTAGTCTAATGCAGATAATTTCAAAATGTTTAATAATTGCACATAAATTCGCATATACTGTGAAAATTAAATAAATGAAATTTGTAACTTTTTCAGAATGCCAAAATTGTGCTAGTTAAGTTTATTTGATTAGTGGGCTGTGCTTAGTAAATTGCCTATCTAAAAAATCTTCACTCTGCTACTCGGATGAAATGGGTCAGTTAAAAAAAGGCTCCACCAGGTCACCAACAAGTCACCTAACAGGTCATCTGTTAGGTATGCTATGCAAAATTAGAATTGATCGTTAAGTTACTTAACGATATCAGGTAATTTTTGGATAATGATAGTAATCAGATCTTGAATTGTGTTCATGATCACAGTTTAAAAAAAATAACTTATATTATTAAGTCACTTAACGATCTAAAATAAAACAACAATACAAATTACAGGTTTAATTGTTCAATCAATAAGGTAATCATTAAGTATTTAAAAGGGTGAGTCAACCTGCATCACTTCTCACTTGCGAGTAACTTAGGTGATACCCAAATCACTTAATCTTGGTATTCTTCTCTCTTGTGGTTTCATATACAATAACTAGAGTATAGAATGGGCCGGGTTGGGCCGGGCTTCCTCAGACCCAAAATATATCTGGAAAAAAATTTTGAGCCCAATCTAGGCCCAAGCCCAATAAAAGCCCGGTTATGGAACCGGGCCGGGCTTTCTTTTTATATTAGGCCCGGGCCCAACCTGGCCCAAAGATTACTACAGGTAAGAACATCCCAAATATAGAAAATGGTTACATGAATGTTGATTGAATATACATGCAAATCAACCAATCAAAATAATGAATTTTGGTAAAAAACAGTATATCCATATTTGGGATGTTCTTACCTACTAGAAACGTTACATAATTACAATATTAATAAGAAGTGTTCCTATTTGAATATACTAATTTTTTATATGATTCGCCATTTTCAATTTTATTTATTTCAAATTATGAACAAACTATGACCTAATTATGATTATTTTATGACATATATAAACCCATTTTTGCTCAATACGTAACCTTCTATTAACTTTATGTAAGCAATTAAAGCCTGTATGTGAATCCTTTATTTTTTCGATCTGTGTTATATGTTATAACAATATTCAATCCATACCGGAAATCCATCTTTATAATCTTTAGTGTAATTAGTCAGTGTCGCACAAATCTGTAAACAAATAAATTAATTAAATATCATAATATTTGCTTTTAATATAAAAAAAAAGTTCTTATGTAAAAAAAATAAAAGTCAGCTTTAAACATGAAGTCTATCGTCTTCTAATTTATCCCAACCTTTTTTTCTTGCGCAATTTATCCAGTCTTGACCACATATCAATGCTTCGATAGTCTCTGGAGTAAAGTTGGACCGATAGTCGTCAATAATCCTTCTAGCTGCACTAAACACCTAAATAAATAATATAGTGGTTGATACTAAAAGTTGGCTAGACTAAAAAAAAAAAGGTTATATTAAAACCTTATCGCTTCAGAAGCAACAGAAGTTACCGGGCAGCAAGAATGTCTCGTGCCATTGATGATACTGATGGATATTTCGATTCATTTTCCTTCTACCAACTTAGGATATCAAACGGTTCTGCACGAGAACGAGAAAGAAGCGGATCAGTGAGATATCGATCAAATTCATCCATTTCATTTGTAATATAAACTTGATTATCCTCAAGAGAACGATCAAAGTCTTTTATGAATTCGTCTTGCAATAAAACTCTGATTATATTGTAATTGTAATGATAACAAACAATCTTAAATAATTATGAATAAAAAAAGGTCTTTAGCAATATAGAAAACCTTAGAACTGTGAAATGTAGCAGCTTAGTATTGCAAATACGAATCATAATGAAATCAGATTAAAATGAAATATGTATAGTATAAAAAAACCTACAAGCCAGTAAAATAAAATTTTTTGGAATGCATTTTTTATGGTTAGAAATTAAAGGTTAGTTTTAGAGTAGAGTTTATATTAAACAAGTATAAATGGGTTTTGAAGGGTTAAATAGAAACCCATATTTTATTTTAATCAGATTTTATTATAATTCGTAACAAGTATTTTATTGTTTAATATTTGATAGATTCATAATCTCTTTGATTGGTTACTTTTTGTATTACCGAGCATTATCAGATACTATTGGGTATATTTATAAAGCCCAAACCCAGCCCAGTAGTTTGCAGGCCCAAACTCAGCCCGGCCCAAATCATAAAATATAGACCCAAACTGACCCAAACCCAGCCTGACACGCAAATTTCTGGGTTTAGTCCGGCCCAATCCACACCCTAACTATAACGTGACCAATGACTTCTCTGGTAATACTAAATAGAGTAAAATTAATCAATCGCATTAATTTTACTTAAAAAATTTAATAAATGTTTAATAATTGCACATAAATTCACAAATATGCTGTAAAAATTAGATAAATGAAATTTGATAACTTATAATTATTTCGAGAAATTACAAAGTGTTTTATCATATATAATTAAATAGAAAAATTAAGGTGACTATAGCGAGATTGTGACTAATGCGAATGTGACTATTGTGGAATTATACTGTATTCTTCTCTCATTGTTTCATATGCTATAATGTAACCAACGACTTACTATGTAGAATTAATTAATCATATTAATTTACTTAATAAATGTTTAATAATTGCACATATATTTGCAGATATGCTGTAAAAATTAAATAAATGAAATTTGATAAATTTTAATTATTTTGCATTTTTTTGAGAAATTACAAAGTATTTAAGATTATCGTAACAAATTGAATAATTTAAATAATAATGTATTTAATAAATTTTTAATTTTTTTGCATAATTTCGAAATTAATTAAAGTATATCGTAACAAATTAAATAATTTTTAAATTAAATATTTATTGAACTTATATATAAATTTTAATTATTTCAAATTATCTTGCATTGTTTTGAAATATTTTTATGAAACATAATTTTCAATAAATGCTAACATAATAAATTAAATACTTTAGTTTAATTTAAAATATAAACAGAATTTTTATACTTTCAAAAAGATATAAATATGATTAAAAACTTCTTTATTTTTTTCGTAAAAAATTTTATTTCCAAATATCTTTAAAATTTTAAATCAAATTGAAATTATTATAATCTTAGAATATTAATTCCACTATTTCTCTTTAAATAACAAATATAATTCTAATCTCGTAAAATGTCTAGCTTCAAATGTTCTTTCTGCCTTCATATATTTCCATCATGAAATGGATTAAGTAAACATATGTTCAAGTGCCTTAATACTGTCGAAGATGTTTTAGTTTATACCAAAAATGCTAAGAGTTTTCGCAAGTCTTCGCTTTTTGATGAATTGCCTCAAGATGATATTAATGAAGACCAATTAGATATTGGATATTCCTCTAAAAATTTTATTTAAAGATATTAACTTTAGTAATCCTGTGCAAAATATTAATTTAGAGAGTAATATTGTGAATTTATCTAATAATGATAATTTGTTTGAGAATTTAGCAAATACCGGTATGTCTTTTGAATTAGAGGATAACACATATTCAAAAAATTTTGAAGTCGATCCTAATACTAATATTCTTAAATTATCTAATGATATTTCAGTTAGCGCAGATTATTTCGAAGATATGCGAAATAATTCATCTGACGATAAAAATCAAGAATATGATGAATTTCCTAATGAAGCTTATGCTGATTTAATGGTTTTGGTTACAAAATATAAACTAAGTAATACAGCTAGAAATGCGATTATTTTATTCTTTAATAAGCATTCAAATCATTCCAAATCTCCATTACCAAAAAATATTAGACAAGGAAAACTATTTATGAATAAGATGAAATCTAATTTGTAATATATGAAAACTAAAGTATTGAATCATGATAATACTTAGTATTTCTTATATCATATGCCATTAATGAGTTGCATTCAAAATATATTAGAAATTCCTGATATATTTCAAACTTTTGCACTTGAATATGAAGAATTATATAAAACTACTAAGGTATATGAATTTTAATATTATTTTTATATACATATTTATTTTGTTTTTATTAATTAATTTTTTTTTTAAGAATGAGCGACAATGGTGGAAAACCACTCAAAGTACTTTACCAACTGTTGCAAAAATTTTATCTATTATTCTATATTCTGATGCCACCAATTGTGATTCATTGGGTAAAAGTCAGCTTCACCCAATATATTTATCACTTGGAAATATACCTACATAGCGCAGAAATAAACTGGATGCAAAACAATTACTGGGTTATTTGCCAATAATAAAATCTTCTAATTTAGGAAAAGACAAATATTCCATAAATGTTTAGATATAATTTTAGAACCAATTCAATCATTCTCAAAGAATAGAACTAATTTGTTACTTAATAACAAATTTATTTGGTTCTATCCAAAAATTCCAACAATAATCTCAGATTGGCCAGAAGCTACAACCTTTTGCTTAACATATAAATCAATAAAGTCTAAACATCCTTGCCATTTTTGTTAAAAGAGATAAGGGCAGTGTCATTAATCACCTGATTATTTTTTATCAGAGGCCTACCCCCCCTCCCTCTTTCTTAATATATAAATAGTCAGGTTCTTATATATAATTTCAACTTTTTTTACCCTCCTCCCCCCCTAAAAAATCACCTGATTTTTGTTACTCCCCTAATTTAACAAATACAAATCTTATTAAAAATGATATGGAACTTAGAAATCATAAAAACATGCAATCCTATTATAATAAGAACAAAGGACAAATAGTAAGCATTGAATCGATACCAAATATTTTTTGAAAATTTAGGAAATTTTAATATTCAAATTAATTAAATATGCAAATATGTTTAAAATATTTCAAATAATTTTAAGATTTAAAATTAATTTTACTATAATGATTTTTAAATTAATTTTAAAATTTTCGAAATATTGCAAAATATTTAATATTAATTTTACTATAACGATTTTTAAATTAATTTTAAAATTTCGAAATATTGCGAAATATTTAATATTAATTTAACAATTTTTAAAATAATTTTAAAACTTTCGAATCATTGCAAAATATTTTAAAATGTCTTAAATTATTTTAAAAAAAGATTAAAATTCATAATCTATAATATATAATTTAATATCAATTTTTTATTTTAGAAATATCAATATTTACAAAGCTATGGTAATTGATAGAATGCATCATTTAGATTTGGGATTATTTAACTATCAAATTACTTTTACATATGATCTTTTAAAACAATCATATGGAGCTTCAATACTTGATAAAGTGGATAAAAGATTAATGAATATTCCTAGATTTCCAGAACTTAAAATATTCAAAAATGGAATTCAATCACTTTCTAGAATTACAGCTAATGAATATCATAATTTTATGAAAGTTATGATATTTGTTCTGAATAACTTAGATATCAGTGAAGCATTAAATAAAAAGTTGTTGAATCTTTATGAAGTTTGAAATAATATGTATATTATGAGTCGATCTAAAGAATTTGATAACCAAAGTTTGAAAAATTTTGAGGTAATTCGCAATATTTCGAATTTATTTGAATTTATTTTTCGATATTTTAATATTTTAATTAACTAATTTTAATAACTAATATTAATATAATTATTTCTAGAATTTAATAATAAATTGGGCTCAACAGTTTATTAATTGCCAATCCAGATAAGATCGGCAATATTTCTATATTTAGAATTGGGGCAAAACAAATATATAAACAAGGTAGTACAGTGCAGACCACCTAAAGGCAAAAGTCACGTGACTTGTCCCATTTTCAAAAATTTATAATCAAATTTGATGTTTTTTTGAAATCCTGCATTTTAATTGGTCAAAAATTAATTTTTAAAATTAATTTTGAAAATTAATTTTAAAATATTTTAAAATTAACCAATAGCAGTGAGCCAAAACACGTGATTTGTCCCATTTGAGGTAATTTTTTCTGTATCATATAAAAATAGCACACTTTTAAACTCATATATATAAAAATTTTATAATAAGTTTTAAAAAATTAGAGCCGCTAAGTTGTAGTAAATTAGTTAAACTACAAAATAGCGGCCCATTTTTTTTGATATTATTTTTATATTAAATACTATTAGCTTTTAAAGTTTAGGAAGCCTTTAGGTGTCCCGCACTATA
>QKWP01001196.1:0-15300 GCA_003550325.1 Gigaspora rosea | reverse complement strand
GATTAGTTTGACCTTAAAGTTTTTTATCCTTGAGACAAGGGGATCAGTACGCAAGGATAGTGGTTTATCTTCTAAACTGAGGTACGTTAGTGTCAGCTTGATCTGAATATCATCAAATACGTTGATCCAATGTTTTATGCGGTTTTGATTTGTCCATTTGAGGTGGTTTGTAATAGCTAGGATGTTTTTAGTTACTTTTTTTTAGTTGGTATATGCAGGGAACAGACCTGATATATGGGATAGAGTGGTTAGCTAGAAAGTGCTGAGGTATTATATCAGTATTAAAAATCTCGTCCGGTTTGTTGGAGTGACAAAGGCCTTTATCCAACCGTACCGTGACCTGCAGATTCATCGTTATAGCTTTGACTATTAGTAGTAAAGGTAAATGGTCCAGCTTATTAGCAATTGATCTAAGATTATACAGTGGTGTTGTTATTGTTTTTTCTAGTAATTTGTGTAGCGTTGGATTGTTTACGGTTGCTTGGATCTTTGTACGTAATAAACAAGTTGTTAATATAAATATTAATAACGTTAATTCTGCATATATTGTATCAGGCCATTTATCGGTAGCACATCCTATCGAGAAAGAGGAGCTATTAAAAGAACATATCACCAAGGGAAAGTGTTGATTATATGTTGATCGTGGGGTAGTGGTTAGAAAAATAGATAACGTCTTTTTGTTGTTGATTTTGACTATGTCCTCCCAACATTTCTGTAGTATCATCATAAAAATGTTGAGTGGTCTGCTCCTCTTTTCATTAATAGTTAGTTTATGATCATTCGTTCTTGGTACGTCTTCCTTTGGTTCCATCCTATTTTTTATTGCATTTTTGATGTCTGACAGATCCGCGTGCAATATTTTTTTTGAATTGACTTTTATTGTATATGCTCTTTCCTTGAAATGCTTGAAATAACAACTTTTTTGTTTGATTGTAGGATCCTTTAGGTCGCACCCTAAACATGCTAACAGTTTATTGTTATCCTCCTTATAGTGTTTTATTTTCAGAACCTCTTCTGTGAGTTCACTAGCTTTCCCCAGTATAGTCGTGTTCGTGATTACCCAAGGCTCATTATTTCGATCCCATTTCCTTAGGGTACAAGGATTAGGGTATATGAGTTCTGTTGAGGGGTTCGTGGTTGACCTGATTAAGTCTTGGATCTCTGTAAACCAGGCAGGAATGCGCCCAGTTGGGATCTTCCCAATATTGTGATGAAACTCTCGCCAGTCTAAGAATTTTGAATTATTGTAGTTGAGGAATTGTTCGATATAAACTACTTCATGTAGATTTAATTTCTCCTTTAATATGTGCGCTTTGGGGTATTGTAGTAACATCTCGTTAATCGAAGTACCCCGATTGTTTTTTCTAGGAATCGGCCATTCATTGTGTTCATTGCAAAAAATTTGTATATCTAGTGAGTGTAGTGCTAAGACCATTTGGGCAGTATAAGTTTTAAGTTGTTTATGGGGGAAAAGAGGTAATAAGTGAAGGATTGACTAATCTGATCAAGCTGAATCTTGGAGCTCTTGGAGGAGAATTTTAAGAAAGGATTTGTCGAAGTCAATATGATTGATATTTTTTACTATGGTCGACAATAGATGTGCTTGTTGTACTTGTGGTAAGTATTTTAAAGCTTATATATCTTGGTGATATAAGAAGGAATTTGGGATGTTCCTTGAGATCTTTGCTTTGTTTTTTACCAGGCCAGTATATTCCCGTGTTAGCAGCTCCAGCTGTTTTTGTATAAGAAAAGCACTATATAATCTGTATGATAGTCTAGGAATTATGACTCTATTTATTATATAAATTGCCTGTTTCTCTGTGATATGTGCTTTGTACATTTTTGCTATACTCTGTCTAGCCTCTTTCATAATTGTCTTTTGTACTTTCGACCGACCAGGGTCTATTGAAAACCATGCACCTAAGTATTTGAATGGTTGCGTAGGTGCTATTGCTATCATTAGTTGCCCATTAAAATTTATAGATTTGTCCACTATAGCGGAATTTGTAACTAATAGCGATTTCATTGGGTTGACCTGTATTCTGGTAAACTTATAAAATGAGTTTGCAACTGATATAATGTCCTCTAGCTCCCTTTTACTCTGAGCCACCCACAGAGAATCGTCCATGTAGGCCATTATTGAGGTCTGTATTTTCTTCTGGTGAGGTATAGTAGGTATAGTACTGCTGAAGCCAGTGTGTTTACTGTGGATACGTTTTATTAGGGGGTCATAGTATATTCTCCATAATATTGGCGAGAAGGTCTCCCCCTGATCAATACCATCCTCTACGGAATAGGCATTGGTAGGCCCATAGTCTGTTAGAACCCGATTAATACGGTTGGATAGGATAAAGTTTAATAGGTTGATGAAGGGAGTTGGAATTCTGATTCTTTTTAAGGCTTCTAATAAGGTTGGTATGTGTATTGAGTCGAAGGCCTTTGACATGTCTTGTAAGAGCAGCCAAAGTTCTCTTTTGTTTGCATAAGCGTGTTCTAGTATCGATATAAGTTGTGAGATCTGCATCAGAGTAGATTGGAAAGGAAGTGCAGCGTAGTTCATTGGTGAAAGGACCTCATTGCGGAAAAGAATCGTAGATAGGCGATTCGTAAGTAATTTGGTTAAAATTTTTCTTGTGTGTTCAATTAGAGTAATTGGTCTAGTGATGACGAGATCATATTCATATCGCTCTTTCTTAGGAATTGGCCAGATGCTTGATTGCAGCCATTGTTTCGGGACCTTTTCCCATCTTATACACGCATTTATCAATTCCAAAAGGTGGTCCAACGCTACTTTTGGTAGATGTCGTAGCATTTCATTAGAGATACCTGTAGGTCCTGGTGCTTTATGTATTGGCGTTTCAGCAATTATGTTGAGGAGTTCCTTTAATTCAAAGGGCATCATTAATTGTTCGTATATCCTACTATCGATATTTGTTAGGGGGGCATAATATCTTTCCCATTCCTTTTGGTAGTTTAGGTCTGGTGGGTTTTCTTTGTTCCATTTACTAAAATGATTTCTAGTAGTTTTCTTAATTTCTTTTTGGTCTGTGATAACACTGTCTGGAAGTATTATTTTTTCAAAACTAATGTGGTCATTGTTCCTTTTCAAAATACTATCAATCATCCTACTCGTGTTATCTTTGAAATCATTATATCGCCTGTTGGTATAGAATTTTATACGTTCTGCTTGTTGTGCATTTTTCTTCCAGTTCCTACTTTTCCATATCGTCGTTTTGAGTTCTTTTATATTTGTGACTGTGTTTTCATAGTGAGACTTGTTATTGGGTGCGACAATAGTTGTTAGAGCTAACGGGGTTATTGAATATTTCGGCATTTGTGCTGACGATAGCGCTTTGTGCAGGTTTTTGTTTATTTCTGAGAGCAAATATGAGACTGAACAAGGAGAGGAAGAGATGTTCACAAGTTTATGAAGGCTTTTGTTAATGTGCTTTAGGGCTGTGTGTAACCTGGATGCTTTCATCGACAAGGCGTAGAAAGTTCTAGGTTTTTTGTAGGTAGTCGGAATGTGTGCATCGGCTGCACGTTTAACCGCTGATGACCAAACATGCCAATGCTTGTCCAACTGGTCCGGTTGGATGATTTTCATATTCGGCAACTCACTGTTCAGTATTTGTTGGGTCTTGTTTGAAAAGTCTTCCCATTCTTGTTGTGAGGTTTTTTCGTATAAGTAGATTTTCCGTTTCTTCTTTTTGTTTCGTGGTACAGTAGGCATAAATCTAGTATACCAGCTGGTTGACAGAATCACGTGATCACTATCCGAAATACCAGTAGCATTAATTAGATCTGGGGTATCCACCTCCAACAAAATGTCGGAGGAGACCCAAATATCATCTATCTGTGACCGTAGTCCTCTGCCTTGCCATGTAGGATCAGATATTTTATGGAAGTCAAGTAGGCTACTAAGACCATTCACATTTAGATCTGAAAATATTTGTAGTTGTTTTTTCTTAGAGACTGCTTGGTTGGCGTTGAAATCTCCCAATACTATGCTGTGCCAATTCCTAAGTTTTGCTTCTGCAACCCATATACTTATTTGTTTTTGTGTGCGGTCTGATAAATCTGGATTGTTAGAGGGCAGATATACTGCTATTATCCTAGTTCTGTTCCCTGGAAAGAGAAAGTCTATTTGTAAGGCCGTACCCGGGAAGGTATTAATATTGTGTATATAAGGTTGGACTGAGTTGTGTACCATTATAGCGGTGCCGAGACTCGCCTCTCTACTTTGCGTTGACTGAGGAATGAAGTGGGATGTAAATATGCTATAGTGTTCATTTGTTAGTGATATTGCACTGCTATTCTTTAATTTGGTCTCAGATAAGGCTGCAATATGTATGTGCTCCTGTATGCAAAATTCGATCCACGTTTGTAGTTTAGTACTATTATTAAGACCCCTTATGTTATGAGTTGTAATGTTCAATCTTTCTTTAATATTTGGAAAGTCTTTTCTATTGTCAATGGTATGTTCGGGAGTGCCCGCATTTAGTGTTATTTGATTCTCAACACTCATTGATTGATTCTTCTCCAGGGTCTGGCTTTTGTGTGTTGATGGTTGGTTGGGTTGGTTCGTTCCCTTGCATAGGTGTGTCAATATCAATTTCGGCTTCCTCAAAAAGTTCCCAACTTGGCAATGGGAGGGATGTAAGCTGGAAGGCAAAGTCAGGAATTGCTTCTAATTCTAGATTCTGTTTCAGGAAATCTATAGCCGATGGAACCTCTTCCTGGTTTGTTATTGGGAAGTTTAGTGTGGTTTGTAAATTCCTCTGTTCTATCTGTTGTTTGAGTTCTTCAACCGTGTTTGGTAGTTTGTCACCTGTCTCTTTTACATCTTTTTTGGGAATTTGAATCCAATCCTCCGGGAGTGATTGGAAGAAGTAGTGCTCTCATAGGGCTCTCGCTGCTATTGTCAGCTCGCGAGGAGTCATAATAGGTAATACTAAGTTTACTTTTTCTACTAGCTTCAGATCTGTTGGGAGTTCCGGCTTGTCAGTGTAGTTAAAATTAATATATTCCTTTGGAAGAGGGTTGGGTATTGCATAGTATCTTGGTATTGCATGTAGGAAGTTTGCAAGAGCTTCCTCGTTGTCAATAGGGAAGGAGAAGGTGTCTGCTAGCGGCAGACTCTGTGGATCTTTTGGAAGGCGTTTTTTGCTAATGATGTAATCATTTGGTAGAGTCTTAAATGCGTAAACCGCTCTTAACTTCTTAATGTGCTCCTTAAAATGCTCTGCATCCTGTGGATAAAACGGAAAGATCTCTTTAAGTCATGGGGTAAGTTCTTGTGGCGTTGGTGGGAGTGGCATTTTCTTTGGTGGTAATTCAAAGTATGACTCTGGAAGATCCTTGAAGATATAGAACTTTCGCAATTCCTCCTTATATCCCCAAACTTTTTTAAGGTCTGCTCGAACAGTAATTGGAAACATCTTCCGGGTTGTTTCATTAAGCCATCCAGGGTGCTCTGGGAGTAAAGTTCTGTCGTCTGCAAAGTATGTATCAGGTAACCTGTCAAAGGCAAAAACCTGTCTAAGAGCTATTACCGCTGCTCTTACTCGTCTACGATCTGTCAGGGGCAACTCAAATGGTAGAAGGTTCTTAACTTGATCTTCAATTTCTCGTGGATGGTCTGGTAGTGCAATGAGCATTTCCGTTTTAGCTTCCTCGATTGCTCCTTTAATGGTATTAAAGTCCATTTTAATTTCTATCTTGGCGAAGCCAACCAGGTACATAGTGTACCTAGCGATTTCGACCGAGTCTAGCCTAGTGAACTCCCCATTTGTCCAGAAATCTATAGCTAATTTCTTCCTAAGCATATCAGTAAGTTGGTCTCTGTTCTCTCTATTAATCATATGGGCATTATGCATTTGTTTATATTTGCGTGTTGCTTCTTCTATAAGATCCATAAATTCTTGCTGATGTTGTGGCCGGGTATCGTGTCTCCTAGTGAATGTGCGAAAGAAGGCTCGGTCCCTATGTTTGAGTTTCAGTCCAATTGCTTGTGGAATTTTTATCTGTGTTGGTTTGGTTCGTAGCTTGTGTTGTATTAATGCTTTAAATTTGGTCGGATCTAAAAAAGCTGCTAATATCTCGTCTCAGTTCCATGCATTTTTATCGAATGCTGTTTCTTTTGCATTTGATAATGCGGATCTCACACATGCTATCCATTCCTTGATTAATTTAATTAGATCTGGGTGTTGATTCTGGTTAGGTTTTCTTGGTCCAGTTACTGCGTGAATGTATAATTTCCGGTTGCTTTCTGCATTGTCTCCCCCGTCTGATATCGTATCTATTGAAGCTTCCCCATGATTCGAATCTAGATCCATACCATCAATAGTATCGGCCGGTGCACGTGATTGTTGAACGGGTTCTTGGTGCTGGGGCACCTGTTGTACTATGTGGATTAGGTTCGGCTCTGATTGGTACCCTAATTGATGTTCAATTTCTGTCAAGGTGTGGGTTTCTTCTATTTTTGGTAATGCACCAGGTGCTTTGCTCGGGCCCTGTTCAAAAGTAGTTTGTTTTGATTCTATGTTTATCGATGATGTCATTTCTGCATTTTGAGGGGGTGAACTGACTTCGCCACTTTTTTCATTTTTTTCATTTGAGTCTTGGGGAATGGCTGGGGTTCTTTTAATATCATTTATAGTGGGGTCTGGGAGGGACTTCTGCTTACAAATTTTCTTTGTAACATGTTGCTCATTGTCATACTGTTCATCTGGCAGATCAGTCTCCATGTGGCTCATAGGTAGCCTAGTTGGCTCACTCATGTCTGTGCTTTCGTCGTACTGTGTTGCTGATCTAGTCGGCAACAAAGGGTTGAATATAGCAGGTGTGCTGAGTACTATTGACCTTTTCCTTTTCTCTATGTTATCTAGTGTCCGAGAGAGTCGTAGGGTACGACCTAGGTCCTTCACTTAGTTATCTGTGTTTGTTATATGCCTTTCTCTTTCCTGCTGTGCGCTGTTTTTTGTTTACTTAGGTATTTACAGATGTATGGGAAGGCTGATACTTCTAGTAAACTTAATATGCTTTCGTTTGCTCTTTCTTAAGAGAAACAAATTTTAAAAAATTTATAATTATACTTTCAGATTGTTGCAGTTTTCTTCTCTTTTTATCTCAACCCCTTTCTTCCTCAACCACCTCATCTTCTTTGTCTTTTGTTGATTCTCCTTTACCAGGTAGCTTTTTTTGTTGCATTTTTCTCTATTTTTTTATTTTTAAAAATTTTGCAATTTTTCAAATATGTTTAAAAATATTTAAATATTTTGTTTTTGCTTTTAATAATTTATTATATATTAATCACATACCAAATTTCTTCTAAATCTATCCTTAACAGTATATTCGGTTATTGTTAACTTCTCGTAATAATCGTTCAACATTATTTGGCATATTGCAATTGCGTATGCCATTTTAACATTGGTCAGTAACTTGTCCAGCTACACCTTGCTTAGGATCCTGGACATGTATGTATTATTTGGGTCAGAGGATATCGCTGTGAAAAGCTTCTGAAAACATTACTTCGTTTTTGTAGAAGCTTTCCACTTTGAAACATCTGCAGGAGTCGCATTTGTATTTATTGAATCCAATTAGCTTTCACCAAATACAGAAAACATTGCATCTTTCATATATGGTATCAAAGCACTTCACAAAGAACGATGCTGTTTTAAAAGCTAAAAATATAATTTATTTTAAGTAAATGAAATATTCTAAATAATTTGAATATATTCGAAATATTTCGAATATATTCAAAATATTTAGTAAATAAATTATTCTAAATAGTTCGAATATATTCAAAATATTTCAAATATATTCAAAATATTTAGAATTGTTTTTTATTATATGAAAAAAGACAAACGAAACAAAATTAAAAATATTTACTGGTTGAGCAATATTTTTTTTATAATATGTGTTTCACTTTTTATCCATTATACTATCATAAAATTCAGTATGATTTTTTGCAAGAAAATCTTCTGCCATTTCCCGTAATTTATCTTCCGAAAAATATATTGAATATTCAAATAACTTCTTTGCAATGTCTTTTGCTAATTGCTATATATAAAAATAGGTTTTTATTATTTTAAATTAAATTAAATAAATTAAAATATTAAGATATAAAAATAAAAATTACATTTATAAAATTGGTTTCGTGAACTAAGTCGAAACTTTCTAAAAACCTATCATCCATTTTGGATAAGCGGCTTTCGATTTGATTCATTTTTTCCGATAGCTCATTAAGCCTATCCATTATAGCTCCTAACATATTACTAGACACTTCTTAAAATAATTTTAAATAAAAAATTCAATTAGAAATATTATAAATAGTAAATTAATGAAATAAAAAAAATGTTATAAATTTAAATACCTTTGGAATATCTCAAACTAATTTGAATATTAGGCGATCTTCTTGATTCAACAGAATGCTCAGCAGATCTTTCAGTTTCCATTACATCGGTATCAAGGGTACCAACAAGAATTCTGACAAAGATAGCTCAATTTGTTGTGATTTTTTTGGGTTGTATTGCTTTTTTTGAAGATTTAGCAGACATTGTGTTTGCGAAGTGTATGAAAAATTAATTAGGATATTTAAAAATTTGCGAAAGTATGCGAAAGGCTTTAAATATTTTAGTTTATAAGAGAGATAGAGTGAGAGAATAAGATAGGAAAAGAGAGAGAAATAAAGAGAGAGAGAGATAGAGTGAGAAAGATATATAAAGAGAGAGAAAAATCGAGAGTAAGAGAGATAGAAAGAGATATTTATAAAGAGAGAGAGAGATAGAAAAAGATAGAAAGAAAGAGATAGAAAAAGGTTCGGGTTAGTTTGAATGTTTTATAAAATAGGAAGTTTAATTCGAAAATATGCAAAATGTTTGAAAGTTTTAAAGATAAAAATAAATGCATGAAATAAGTGAAGTATAGAATATTCATATGGGCTGATTTATGGAATTGCCAATAACTTTTGATATACTAATCTATTTTTGAATAATTTTATTACCAAAATGTTGGTCTCGATGAGACGGTTCTAATGAATCCAAAATCATCAAAATCCAATCACAGGATCCCAAGATAATTAAGATTTTGTATAATTTTATATTAACTTTTACTATGTAGACAATCAACGTATGGATTGGTTTTCATATATGAAAACCAATCCATACGTTGATTGTCTACATAGTAAAACCAATCCATACGTTGATTGTCTACATAGTAAAAGTTAATAGTAATTATACAAAGCTTAATTATCTTGGGATCTTGTGATTGGATTTTGATGATTTTGGATTCATTAGAACTGTCTCATCGAGACCAACATTATGGTAATAAAATTATTCAAAAATAGATTAGTATATCAAAAGTTATTGGAAATTCCATAAATCAGCCCATATGTTTAGATGTTTATTAAATAGATAGAAATGACAACAAAGAGAGGGAATACAAAATATCGCCTATATTTAAATATTTTCGATTAATATCAAAAAATTTCTAATGTAATCAAATTGCTTTTGTATATTTATTAAAATTTTTTTTTACTATTTAAAAACATTCATTTAAAGTAATCAATCAAAAAATATACAAATAACATTTTCTAATATATTTTAATTTATATTTTAATTGAACTCTTTTTGACGATCCTTTGCACCAAAACTTCCCATAACTACCGACCTATGAAAATTTTGTAGTTAGTATTTTTATACATAACAAAAACTCTATCTAAAAGCAACTTGGATACAGAACTTCAGATTGCATGTGAGAAGACTGAAATAGAGTTGAAAAAGATTTTTCCTTGTGGGTTTGGTTCTCTGGATAGAAGACTTCATTGCTATTGAAAACGTAGTAAAGCTAAAACCCTGGGTTTTTTGTCAAAAGATATGAAAGTTTAAACAGAAACATACTTTTGGTTATCTATACTATTCTACAAAATGTAAAACTTACACTTTTTTACAAGTTTTGGATCTCCCAAATCGAGAGCTGTAAACATATACAGCTTCCGATCAAAACCTACAATGACATTATATCCACAATCGAAACTCTTTGCCAACACTTCCGCTTCCACAGCTTTCATACATCATTAATAGAGGTACCCGACCTCCCGGAACCCTCATGGGACATATTCGACAATTATCTACCCCCAATGAGCAGAAACAATAATACGAATAGAGAGTCTCCTTCTTGCACTGATTACATGCAGCAATCACAATCGTCTGGCTCTTCATTCCAACACAAAATGGATATGCAAAATTGAATCAACCTAATTACACACAATATTAGAGGACTAAACCAAACTGCTAAACTCCAAGAATAGATAGAAACCTGTGCTAAAACTAATGCACATATTATTTCTATTACCGAAACTAAACTAACCAATAATGATATGGGACTTACCAACCCAATATATCATTTTTACACATCTAACTTCCAACCATACGAGAATAATCAAAGAGAGTCCAGCCTCGGAACCGTATTAATGGGGTACAAAGATTTACAACCATACATCCACGATATTAAAACATATCCTGGCACTGCAATTTACATAGACTTCTTCTTCCCTAGAAAAAACAAAACTCGAATTATCTCAGTATATCTCCCATCTAATCATCATGAACTCTGCAGGAAAACTCAGAATCGAGTGTTTGAATGGTACCTCAATGCCAAAACAAAAAACTAGCCCACAATTATCCTTGGAGACTTCAACGCCAATCAGGACAGAGAAAAAAACTTTCCTTTATTTAGAAATCTAAATGCAGCACAGGCAGTCAGCCTACTTGACTTCCACAGCATAACCACTCCAACTGGATTGGACCACATGCAACTAGCCAAATCGATGATGTTTGGTGTCATCATGAGATAATATTGGACCTTGATCCCCCACCATTACAGACGCCACTTACATTACAGGAAGTGATCACCGTATAATAAAAACTACATGGCACTTAATTATTCTACCATCTCACAGCTCTAGGAACAAAAAGCGCAAACGTAGAATATTTCAATACAACAAAATGACACAACAAAATTGGGAGGAATATACAACGACTTTAACTAATACCTTCGCCAAGAGTACTCCGCCAGTACAATCTAATGACCAGGAACAACTCAACAAAAGCTGAAACTTCTGGCAAGCAACGGTCAAGCACGCCATTAATAAACATGTGCCCTATATTTATTTTACTACAAAACAATTCTATGCACTGTCATTAAAAGCAACCCGTCTTCATACAGCTTTAAAATCCATAAAGAAATGCCTCCAGATTCTAACCACTATTAATAACGGCCCACTCAACACCATGAACCAATTAATACACAAAATTACCAAATTAACAGAAATAGATATTACCCCACTAAGTGAGCCCTATACTGCAGAGCAATTAAACCACTTAATTGCGATATTAAAACAACACAAACACACAATATAGGTCGCCCACAACCAAGAAACTCGACAGCAACAATACAATCAAATTGAATTTTATGTAAAGCGTAGATATCAAGACTTTAGCAACAATACTAGTAGAATGTTAGATAGCATTCTGAAGAGACATAAAGATACCATTTGGGCAGACAAGATAATCCTAATGGATGAGGTCATAAGGGGCGTGCCATTTATCATGTGATTAATACCATGGATACATGGGTCAGGGTAGTGATCACGTCTATATATAATATATAATATATATATTAAATTATATACAGTATATAATATATATATAATATATATATTATTTAATATTAAGTAACTTCTTTTCTACTGGTCCGATTTCGATGATTTTACTACCAAAAGGCTCGTCTCAATGAGACGATTCCAACAAGCCCAAAATCATTAAAATCCAATCACAGGGTCACAAGATCGTTAAGGTTTTGTATTATTATATATATAAATTTTAATTTATATATATATAATTAATGTAAAACCTTAGCGATCTTATGACCCTGTGATTGGATTTTAATGATTTTGGGCTTGTTAGAATCTTCTCATTGAGACGAACATTTTGGTAGTAAAATCACCCAAATCGGACCAGTAGATCAAAAGTTATTTAATATTATATATATTTATATAATATATTATAAATATTAGACGTTATATTAACCAATCAGAATTGAGATTAGGGTGATCACACCATACATGGATGGGGGTGGCCATTAAGTAAAAAATATTACGTGATAAATGGCATGCCCCTAACAGACAAGAACGAAATACTTCAACATTTTCATACCTACTACAAACAATGGACCAAAAATAATCCACCAAATAACGACTTAGATGAAGACTGGGCAGAAGCTTACGCTCCCATTAAAACAATTGGTCAAAACATATATAACCCATTACTAAAACCTATAGGAGATGAAGAGTTATTAATACAATTAAACTAGCCCTACTCAGAAAAGCAACGGGCCCTTTCGGCATTGCCAATGAAGCTCTCCAACACCTGCCCAAAACGCTATCGACTGACTAAAAAATATCCTCAATGATTGTTTAAGGCTAAACAAAGTTCTCCAACACTGGACCAGGACACATATATGGCCCATAGCAAAAAAACCCACTTATAACTACAATCTGTCAGAAACTAGACCAATCACACTGATTGATCACACACGAAAAATACTTACTAAAATCATTAACAATAGGCTTACTACAATACTAATGCATAACGAAGTCCTATCACCATTTAACTTTGCAGGATTCCCACTACAATCTACTTTACAACCTATTTCCAGGCTAACCCATATCATTAAAGACGCAATTACAAATAAAAAAGAACAATGGGCATTATCTCAAGACATGTCGAAAGCCTTTGACTCCGTCCACATTAAAAATTAGAAAAAGCGCTCCTTAGAATCAAAATTCCAACACAAATTATCGAACTAATTATATATCTACTTTCTAACCGGACCAACAGAGTAATAACAAGTCTAGGTTTCACCCAACCCTATGAAGTGGGAGACGGCATTAATCAAGGAGAAACATTCTCCCCACTCCTATGGAAAATATATTACGATCCACTAATCACAGTAATACACAACCAACATAAAGGCTATACTGCGACTATACCGACAAACCCACCACGTCTTATCCACATATCAGTCATGGCGTACATGGACGACTCACTTTGGATCGCCTCGAATAAAAATGCTCTAGAACTAATTATATCGACCGCCTCATCTTTCTATAAATTGAATAACATCAAGGTTAACCCACTCAAATCGGCAATGATCACGAACTCTTTGGACAACAATCCCAGCATACTGTTTGATAATATGGTCATATACGCGAACAAAAAAAATGAACTCCTCAAGTATCTAGGAGCATGGTTTTCCCTAGAAAATAACCACAAAACCGTCCAGAAACTAATCATAGCAGAAACTAAAACCAATCTAAAGAAACTACAATTCGCAAAAATAACTGAAAAACAGGTTGTCTATGTAATCAACAGCGTCATCATACCCTGATTCCAATATAGAATTCAAGCCTCTTACCTTAACCCAGCACAACTCACNCTATCCAAAAACTAATCATAGCAGAAACTAAAACTAATCTAAAAAAACTACAATTCGCAAAAATAACTGAAAAACAGGCTGTCTATGTAATCAACAGCGTCATCATACCCTGATTCCAATATAGAATTCAAGCCTCTTACCTTAACCCAGCACAACTCACCAGTCTAACAAAATGTTGTATTAATCTAATCAAATATAAAGGAAAACTGGCTCGTGGAATACCCAATACCTTCATTCTCTGCCCCGACATATATGCACTAAATAGCATGCAACAGGCGCAACAATCCACACTTATTATATCACTTTTAAGAAATCTAAACGATCCAGATTTTTGACGTTTCTTTCTTCAAACTAAGACTTCAACAATTACTGGACTCTACAAACACTGATTCCTCTATCTTAGAACAACCCACCCTCTTTTCCATGACACAACACAATACCCATACAGGCTGGGCAATATCTGAATGCCACAACCTTGGCGTACAAATGACAAGACCTTTATAAACTTGGCCTACTCCAACTAAACTAAAAGGCATATCCATCAATAATGTCCTTATCTATCACCCCCAAGGGAATAAGATTAAGCAAAAATTGAATCTACACGCAATTACTTGCATCAAACAATTCCTGACCCATAATAATACACAATTTTTAAACTGGAAAGAATTTCATCACAACATAAGAAAAATTCCAAAGGGCAAGACCCCAAAATGGTTCTCTCAAATACAAGATATCATTAGAGACCAAACTAATCCCACACAAACTCTAGTATGCCCCAACCCCTTTACATATCAGAAATGGACTCCATCCAAACACACCTGGATCATTACAAGTCAAGGAAAGTTAGCAAAAATATTTAACTCCCATATCCAACCAACCCACGCTCGACACTTTAAAATATTAAACCCTACTACATATGAAATCTCTCCATGTCCAGGATGCAAAGACAAAGACATGAAAATCAATAGAGTTCGCTACTATATACGCATAGACAACAAAACCTACTATAACCTCCAAGTGAACAGTAAACGTCATATACACGCAAATATGCAAGAAATCAAAATTGCACTTAATAACTATAGAACCATACCCCTCACAAAAGACAAAAACTCTGTTATCTCAAAATCAACACTGTCACGACCCTTAACTGCATTCAACAACCCACCGATCCCGCTTCATGAACAATTAAAAAAACAAAACTACCAGAAACAGACAATAAACATACAAATTACTACTTCTAAAATGGACATCACGAATCTCGGCAACAGAACTATCGCAATCGCACAAATTAACAATAACCAACCTATAGCTAGTTATAATAGGAATTGGCCTTCAAAAATGAACGCAACATGTTTCTTATTTGCATTCCTTCTAACAACCACAAAAAAATATGCGACAATTAATTTGAACACCATTTGTGCAATCCTCCACCATATAATCCAACAACTAATCCTCCTTCAACCTGGTGAACATCATAAACTAAACAACCACCCCTACTACCTTACTATAAGAATAATAGACGCCCTAATAATGAACAAAAAAATCAGCACTACTCTACATAAGAAAATGAATATTACAAATCACACTAACCCATTTCCGTTAGATTTATCTCCCCAAACTTACATATATAACAGATATACACCCCAAATCCATGGAATTACCTGTACAACGTTACTTCGCACTAACATAAAATATATACACAAGATTATCAAACTACTTTCTTGGCATAATCAACAAAGATTAGCGCTCTGGGATACACAAATTAACAATATAGATTGGGATGCAACAACACAATACCTC
>QKWP01001195.1:143688-158808 GCA_003550325.1 Gigaspora rosea | reverse complement strand
ACAAGAAAAAGAACTATACTCACCCGAAGGTCCATTTACGCTCCGAAAATAACGACGACATTACCGCAAGAAGTAGAGGTTGGACTCGTTGAATAATTATTTGAATATTCAATGAATATTTGAATGTTCGAATTTATAATCATTTCATCAAATCAATATTCGAATATATTAATTATTACTGAATATATTTAATGAATATTCGATGATACACAATAGAAAAATTAAAAACAGGTTATCAATTTTGGAAAGTCAACAATATACAATTTTAGCTTAACTAAATACAGTATATTTATTATAAATTAAAAAATATTTGCGAATAATCAATCATCTTTGTAGATATAAAAAATGCTATAACCTTTATTAAATTATTAAAAATAAACCAAATAGTAAAAATTATAAAGCAAACTTTTATTTAACAGAAAAAATCGACTTCATATACTCTTAAATCGCTTGCATAATTAATATATTAATATTAACTAACATATATAATAAAATTATATATGCTCTTCTAATCCACTAAATTCTAATTTTGTATAATGTCACCATATCTTCTTTACAGAAACTTTAATATCTTAATATGCAGTAACTGCATAGTAGCGATGTAGTAATTACATAATTACTATTAAATTTAATCATAGCTACATAGTTACTATGCAGTACTGCGCATTAATAGATTCAAAATTTCCGTATAGTTACATGATAAGAAATATAAAGGCTTTATTAAAAACAAAAAAGCAGAAGTCAATCTTGCCTGGTAAAAATGATCAACCTGTCCTTTGATGCCGTGATTCGAATAGAACGTGTGGCACATGATCTTGCCCCACATCAATCTTGAAAAAAACTACTAACCAAATTAGTCAAGTAATGGAATTCATTGTCGCATTAAAAATTTTGAACACGAAGAAATTAATAATGACAAATCGGGGTAAGCTACATTAAAGGCTGTGCAGTCTAACATAAAAATTCAAGTATATTCTAAGAAGCCTTCGAATTCATGCTGAAAAGAAATTGAATTTTTATGTTCAATTACACTAGTGATCCTGGTCGATCAAAATTTTTCGACCGACCAAGCCGATAAAATTTTATCGGCTTAGTCGGCTTTGCCGGCTTAGCCAAAAAAATATCTGCAATATCGTATCATTTCCTAATCAGGCTTAAACTATTATGCAAAAGTTGTGATAAAAGTGAAATTTGGTAATACAAATCTACTCTTAATAAAAAATTCTCACGACTATAAAAAAAAGTAACGGTTTTAAACTTTTAAATACTGCGGTGGTTAAGTAAATTTGTGATTCCAATTTTTTTCGCAAAGCCCTGTATTAATTTTGAAACCCCTCATTAATTGCATTTAACATAATGAAGGGTTTCGGAATTAAAAAAAAAAATAGCGTATTTCTGAAAAACCATCTCTACTTCCACGAAGAAGTAATTTAAACTCGTAAGATTATTTGCAGCTGAATAATCAGTTCTTTTATCAATCCAAGATGCAATTTCAGTTGCATGTGCTTCATTAATGACTGTTGAAAATGGTTCAGTTATTCGTGATGGCAATGTTGTGTTAAGATAGTGCGAGGTGGAGGAAGTTTTGATAGTATCGGTTGATTCTGAGAGGCTAATCGTTCCTTTACATCTTTCCAAAGGTTTTTATCAAGTATTTGCTTATGAGGATATACTTGATTATAAATATTGTCGCCAGACATTTGAAAGTATCTAATAGGAGGTAAACAGTTTTGTAAAGTGGTCTTTAAGGCTAAAAAATTTTCATGAGACCAATCTTTAGGATTGGATGGTAAGTCTGGATTTTGAGCAATTCCCCATTTAATAACATAATTCCAAATTGTTATTTCTTCCATTTGTAAGTCATCTCGTTCAATAAGTATTACTAATGCATTTTCAGGAAGTGAAGTAAAATAATCGGAATCAAAATTTTGACTTGGATATTTTACTGTAATGTCATTACACCATTTTTGTAATTCTTGAAGAATATCATTATTGAAACCTTTGTTTCAATCAAATAAGTCTCAAGATGTTTGGCTAATTCATAAAGAAGAAACCCGCAAGCAATAAGCATTAGTTCAAAAATAAATGATACATCAAGGTTTTCTAACAAAATTACACCTCCGTAGATATATCTTTAAATAAAGTTGATAACGTTAAATAATATTATAATACAAATTAAAACATTTAATAATAACTTACTGAATAATGATATCAAATTGCTGAATAGAGATTAATTGGTTTAATATAATTTTTATCTTTGTTAATTCTTGCTAGCTCACTACGAAAGTATAGAGATCGATATCTTAAAATAGAATGCGTTTTAAATATCTTGATATCTGGAGATTTTTCGACGTTAATAATTACATTAAAATCTTTTAAAAATTACATTTGTGTATCAAAATTTTGAAATCGGAAATGGATGTTTAAAGACTCCCATTTAACGAAATAAATAACTTTTTAACGACAAGTATTATTATAAGAAAATGAAAGTTAATACTGTGCATCGCTCATTTGAAAATGAATAAGTCATCTATATCCTAAAAAAAAATCAATAGTGTTTTAACCCTTATCCCGATTTAAAGTAACATTTTCGAAAAATTTTTAAAATAAATTCTTATGCGAAGAGTTTGTTAAAAGTATTATAAACGAAATAAAATACTCTGATAATAAAGTTCTAATAAAAAAATTTTTTACTTATAAAATCGGCTAGCCGATTTTAGAAAAAATCGACCGACCGGGTCGAAAAATCGGCTTAGCCGATTTTTTTAATTTCGGCCAGGATCACTAAATTACACAGCCTTTAATATAGCTTATCCCAATTTGTTGTTATTAATTTATTCACGTTCATAATTTTCAACGCGATACTTTATATTTCATTTTCATTTGAATTTACTCATACTAATTTTCTTTAAAATATCAATATATCCAAGCCTCCAAACTCATGCCAAAAAGAAATAGAAAGAAAATTAGTAAGCAAATTCAAATAAAAATGAAAATATGAAGCACTCAAATATTTTTAAAAATTGCGAATAAGGAAAAATTAGATAGATACTCCTTTTTGTAGCCTAAGCCATCAGTTACTATGAATTTTCTTGATTTTCACCTGAGATTCGCATGTAAAATAGATGAGATAATATGTAATCGAAATCTTTTTGTAAGATATAAAAGAACGAAGAATCTAGTTAATAAAAAATATCCAATTCAGATTTCAAATATAAGATCCTTTGTTTTAAAAAATCCATCTTTTAATTTATCTTGCCCAAATCGTTGAGTTCATGGAAGAAGACAGTTTACAGTCCCATTTATCAGTTCAGATACCTGATGAACTATCTGTCAATGAACCTGATAGCCAAATTTCAGAAAACACAAGCACAAGCGAAGAAAGCAATAACGAAATACCTGAAAAGCCAATTTATAAAAAACAAAAGTAAGACATAAAGGCGGCTCAAAAAAGTGAAGCTGGGTCTGGAAATATTTCGATTCTGAAAAAGTAATTGAAAAGTCTAAAAAGGTCAATATTGAAGTCACGTACGGCATTTGTCTTGTATTGGATGATTCCAAAGAAAAATGTAATACACGGTTAAGAATAGTAAGCGGGTCAACCTCGAATCTAAAAAATCATTTATCAAATATTCATGGTATTATGAAAGATGGACCTAAATTATATAAACAAAATGATGTATGAATTATTTTTACAATAATTATTTGCTTTTATTATTAAAATAAATTAAGAATTAATAAAATTATATTACCTAGTCTACGCAAACTACAATTGATTTATTTGCAAGATCTGGTCTCTATCCACATACTAAATCTAAAAATGACAAATTGACTAAAGGGCTTGCTAAGTTTCTTATTCGTGATGCACTACCAATTAGTCTTGCAGTAAGCCCTAACTTTTGCGAGTTCATAAAAGAACTAGATCCAATGTTCAGTTTACCTGAAGAAAAACGTGTAAAACAAATAATTCATACCCTATTTATGAAATTATATGGGAAAAGCTCAGGGATTCTGTAACATCTTGTTTACTAACAACCGATTTGTGGACATCTCGAAATAGACAAGGGTATCTTGGTGTTACCTGTTCATGGCTCGATTTTGATTTCAAAATCCACGAAATATTGCTTTCTCTAACATATGTTAGATACCCTCATACTGCTAACACTATCCAAAATAAATTAGAAGAGATAATTGAAAAGTGGGGTCTTACAGGAAAAGTTTTTTCAATTACGAGTGATAACGGGGCCAATATGAAAGCAGCAATTAATAAAATAGGTAATGTAGAAAGAATCCCTTGTTCGGCGCATACGTTACAGCTGGTCGTTGGAAAAGGTTTGATGCCTGCTGAAGTACTTGTAGCACGGGCCAAGCGATTAATCAACTTTTTCATAGCACCGAAACAAAACGAACAGCTTGAAGATGCTCAAAAAACACTAAGGATCTCGGATAAAGATGTAATATTAATATCTATTAAAAATAATTAGAATACATGCCACTTCACTAACCAGGCTAAAATAAAACATTAAACACTTTAGCTCAATCTAAAGTAGCTTAAATGCTTTATTATATCCTGGGAATCTTATTAATAATCTTATACCGATTTCTATTTGTATGGTCAACTGCCGATATAATGAATTTTTTGGATTAATAATAAATTTTTAAATTTCGAAACTGTTATATTTCTTATATGTTGTATATATATTCATTATATCAATAGTTGACTGTATATATATTATTAACATTATTTAATAACTAAAATATTCACGCAATAGATAATTACGAAAACCTCAACATATCTTCATGCAAAAATGAATGTATCCACTCGTTGGAATTCATCTTTTCTTGCTTGGGAACGTCTTCTGCTTCTTAAAGATGCTATTGATATTGTCTTAGCAACAATAACTGTTTCAACTGCACCTGAATCCAAAAAAGATGCAAAAAGATTAAGGGAGATACAGTTAACCGATGACGAATGGAATTTAATGCATGATCTTGTAAAAATTTTGGTCCTTTTTTTGAGGTTACAGAAGAACTTGGCGGTTCCGAATATGTTACAATTTCCTTCATGGTTCCCTCTATTTTAGAATTAATGAAAAGATTAGATTGTTCTGCTAGCAATTTAGAAGAACAAGATGCCTTAAATTTTAAAACAACTGATCTAGTATTCGACGATAATATTGGATTTATTGATGCTCATGAAGAGGAAGAAGATGGTCCTAAAGAAAGAAAAATTAAAATCAATACACCTATTAACATTATTGATATGAAACAAAAAATTAAAAATTCGTTGTATAGCGCCCTTTTATACTATTGGAACTTGTCAGATGATGAAGTATTTATCGCGTGTCTCCTAGATCCTAGGTTTAAAAAATTAAGGTTTGCATCTTCAAGTCAACAACGCCAAGCTGAAGTAGCCCTTCGAGAAAAATATAATAATATAAAATCTCTCTGTCAATCTTCACTGCCTTTAAACTTTAATGAGGAACAATCTTCAACTGAACATAATTGGAAAGAGCAACATCAAATTTATCATAAGACCTTTTTCAAATCAATTTTTACACAAAATACTCCTGAAGAACCGAATGATGAACTTATCCATTACCTTTTTTTATCTGAAATTTCCTACAAATCTAATCCTTTTCACTGGTGGAATTCTCAAAAAGCCTTTTTTCCCATATTAAGCATGCTTGCTAGGCAATATCTCGCGATACCCGCTACCTCAACCCCAAGTGAACAACTTTTCAGTGATGCAGGCAATCTAATGACTGTTAGAAGAACGATGCTAAAGCCCAGATTATTTGAACGAATGCTATTTTTAAAACGAAATCATCATAAATTAGAAAATGTTTATGATTTGAATGTGTGAAGTTTTGGTGAGTTTTTTTTTTAATTCTATCTTCTCTATCTCTTTTCTCTATAAATATTGTTATAAGATAGTTTGAAAGAGTATTTTTTAAATGAATCTATTAGATATAAATTTTTTTTTATTATGCTAAATAAAATGGATTATATAAAGTAAAATATAAAATAAATATTGAGAAACGATCTTTTAGATCTATTTCAGTACTTGTGTAATCTTGTAAGATCTATTTTAGTACTTGCGTAATCTTGTAATACGATCTTTAAATTTAATATCAAACGAATTTATAAATAATGTTTTATGAGGTATAAGTGCTTACTATCGAAAATTTGGTTTTATACTTTGAGAATTATCAAAAAAACTTTAAGCAAATAACGTTTTATAATACTATAGCTTTTAACTTTTACTGGTTGAAATCTAAAACCTAATTATAAGCGAATTAAAAAAAATTAGCTTAGCGAAAAATATTAACTAGTATAGTGTGTAATAAAATGGTGCTATTAAAAATAAAAAATGTATACGTATCGAGTTTCATCGAATATTCAATGAATGTATCGAATATATATTCGAATTTTTTAACAGATTTTCGAATATAAAAAAATTGATCAAAGCAATATTCGAATTCCCATTATTTTGATCGAGTCAGACCTCTAGCAAGAAGAGTTAGTGCGAGTTAGTAAAGTTAATAAAGAAAAAAACAAATTAAACAAATTAAAACAAATAGAAAAAAATACCCACCCAAGGATTCCAACTATGCACCGGAGATAGTGTTTGGATTAAAAAATGAGCGAATAATTATAGTGCACAAACGTAATTAATAATAAAACAG
The DNA here is from genome assembly GCA_003550325.1 of Gigaspora rosea. NCBI lineage: Eukaryota > Fungi > Glomeromycota > Glomeromycetes > Diversisporales > Gigasporaceae > Gigaspora > Gigaspora rosea. The sequence continues at coordinate 152,119 of QKWP01001195.1, read as the reverse complement.
GACAAAGCAGGTTTTATTGTTCTACTGATTTAGAAAGTAACTCTACGATACGATAGGTTTGTTTTTTTTTTGTCTTTTTTTTTAGATTTTTAATTACGCGACACACGTGCGGACAGACAAAAAATTGCAAACTTGCACTCTTGATCAAATTTCTATAAGAGTTACAAAGATGCATTAGAAAAGATACCAATTTTGGGCAAAATGTATCAAAAACGTAACTTTTGTATCACTTCGCATAGAAACTTAGAGTCCGTCGCTACGCTCCAGCCAATTAAAAGTTATTCAATATTAAAGAAATTTATATAGTAATTTTAAAAAATCACTATTAAAATTACACAAAAGTAGAAATGCATCGGTCCTGAAAAAGACCGGTCCAGGACCAGTCCTGGACTGGGACCAATAAGAACTGTGGGACCATTAAAGGACCAGTCCTGGGACCGGTCCTTGTAAACATAACTGTGATATTCGTATCACCCAATCAAATTTCTTGATCAGGTGTAACGTAGATCTATGATGTTTGTTTACATCTGACAGTAAATAATTATGTCATTTTTGGCCAATAAAATCTTATGCATTAAGATTGACGTAATCATTAAAGGACCGTTATGGGACCAAAGGACCAGACCAGACCGGGACCGTAAACACTATGATAACGGTCCTCTTAGGGACCAGACTGGACCAGACTGGGCTGATGCAACCCTATACAAAAGTTGAATAATCTTGGAATCTTGTGATTAGATTTTAACGATTTTGGGCTTTTTAGAATTGTCTCAGCGAGACAAACATTTTGGTAGGTATATCATCTAAATTGGTCCAGTAGAGCAATAGTTATTAATAATTTTATAATTTTATACTTTTGGCCAGAATTATAAAATTTTGAACAGAATTATAATTATAATTTGATATTTTCATAACCCCACTCACCAAAAAATTACGTAATTTCTGGAAGCCCTTTTAAGTACTACAAGACAAAATTGGCAATCTATGATTGTTATTTAGAATTTTTGAAGAGAAATTTTTAAAACAAATCGGAAATATAGTTTTATTTTTTAATTTACTTCTTAATTTAAATATGTACAACAATTTTTTTAATTTAGTTAAAAATTTCTTAAATTAATTTTTCTTATTTTCTTTTTGACAAAAACTATAATTTTAAAAATAGAAATTGTTACTCTTCAATCTCAAACTCTAATTGCATTTGCAGAATTAGTTAAACAATGAAATCAGAACCATTGTCATATAATAATAGTCTTGTTATTACAAAAAATCATATTGTAATAACAGACAGAAAAGAAGTATTATTTTCTCTACAGTTCTTAACAAAAAATGAAGACCAAACCCAAGATAACTTCACTAATAATTACTTTCTAGAATTGGCTATTGATCCCTTTATCCATTTAAATAAAGATACAGAATTTAGCAATAAACTAGAAACTGCTAATAATGAAATTATCTTTCTACTTATAATAGTCGAATTAAATAAAAACAATTCTCAAAATTTAAAAGCAGAGTCAGTTGACTTACTTGCAGAAATTACTAGAGACTTGACTGGAAAAAAACAAGTTACTTCTTTCAAACTCATCCTTTTCTTGACTTTTACTTGAAAGAACCAAGTTAGTAAAATTATTAATCATCTTAATTGAAAAATTAAAAAAAGCCAAAGAAAAAAACAAGTTCAAATACTCAAAATATGTTATTATCTAGAAAAACTTTTAGATGAGTTTCAAGATAATTTAAAAGTTTTGAAAGAAATTAGAAAACTCTTTAAGGCCTCTTTAAAACTATATCAAACTTATAACTTTTAGAAAGGAGCAATGTGAACATATTAAGTCTTTTATTTTTTAGAATTCTCATGATTGTACCAAATACAGTCTATCTTATTGAGTAAATTAACCAAATTATCAATTGGAGACTTTGATAAATTGTTAGAACTAAAAACTCACAGAGTTTGTTCTTAAAGGGGATAGTAATATTATAGAATAGACTTTTCTGTTACTAGACATTCCTTAAATTTATTATATAGTTTTTATAGTTTTTATAGTTTTTATAGTTTTTATAGTTTTTATAGTTTTTGTAGTTTTTATAGTTTTTATAGTTTTTATATTTTTTATATTTTTTATAGTTTTTATAGTTTTTATAGTTTTTATAGTTTTTATAGTTTTTATAATTTTTATAGTTTTTATAGTTTTTATAGTTTTTATAGTTATTGGAATATTTTTTATTAGCTTTGTAAAAGATATATAAACTCTAGTTTTCTGTTCTCCTTTATAGTAGACTCAGATTCTCCTCTCCTTCTTCTTCAAATATTAGGAATAGTTTTATCTTTTAAATATTATATCAAACCTAATAAAAGTATATCTTTGTCTAATAAATACTTTTTTGTTTTTTAATAAATATCTAACAAACCACTCTAGTGAAGTAATATTCCATTTGCATACTACTTCATATCTTCTTTGATCCTTACAAGATTCTTATCATTATGTGCAGTGTTGTACATTTTGGATGTTCAAACTATATTTGTCAGATGTGAACATTTTCGGACATTGTTCGATGTCTGAGTCCAAGTTATGTCCGAATAACTAGATTGTTACTCAGACAATGTTCAAATAAAATATTTTGAACTCAGACATATTTGAACTCGAACATTGTTCGATGTCCGATATTTGTACTATGAATTTTTTTACTTAAGCTGATAACAATTCGAATATAATGAATAAAAAAAAATTATAAAGCATGTAACAATAAAGAATTTCTTTAGGAGAATGTTAAAAATCAGATAATTTTTTAGGGGGGGAGGTGGTAAAAAAAGTTAAAATTATATATAAGAACCTGATTATATATATATTAAAGAAGAGGAAAGGAGGTAGGCCTCTGATAAAAAATAATCAAATGATTAATGACATGGCCCTTATAAATATCAATGAAAAGGATCAATGAAATATCAATACGATTATTTGTACGTAGATCATTTTTTATATGATCTATATGGTAGATTGAATTTTTATATAGTAAATAAAAATATGCTTCTAATAAAACTTTTTATTATCTGAGTCAATTTTTACCATATTTATATAATATAATATATAGTTTAAAGTAGCTTATTTATAATAGTGAAGTTGTAAGAAATGCATCTCTTTAAAAAAAATAAACTTTATATAGAATTAAATTTTCTGAGATCACTATATATTTTTCTTGGGTTATACAAAAATTTGATAATCCTCATTGGTCGAATTATATAATGTTTATATGTAAATCATATGATATGGTTATACAAAGTTGATCTACAATCTATTTTATATGAAAATGGAAATATTGACTCCCTATCCTTAATAATTATTATTATCATCATTGATAAATGTGCAATTTTTATTGTTGTTATTAATAAATTATATAATATGTAATTATTGTCAGTAGTTTATATATTGCTATCGGCATGATAATTGGTGAAATCGAGAAATAGCATGTGTCAATTCAAAATCGACACCTAATTTTGTTAATCATATGATATTATATACATGCTATCTCAAAATAACACGAATGTCAAATCTGTGTATGCTCATAAGTATGTTATACTAGCATAGCCATTATCCATATGCTCAATCAAATGCAAGATTTTGCTGATACCATTCTAATGCACCATACACTTTGTTATAATATTTCTGATTTTAGTGCGACTGTGTCGCACAGCTACTCTAATTGTATATATATGCATGACAAAATCAATTGTATAATTGTAATTATAAGATACCGGTACCGGTATATACATTTAGTTGTATTCAAATTTGATTAATAATTTGGTATTTGTCCGCTGAACAAATTTAATTGTCCAAGTCCGAGTTCAGTCCCAGTCTGAGTTCGAGTCCGGTCCGAGTCTGGTCTGAGTGACAACACTGATTATGTGTTATGTTGCAAGTACTATATTGAAAGCTATAGTTGCTTGTAATAGTTGTATTGTATTTAGTAATATTAATATTTATTTTTGACTGTTTTTTTAGATTTTTTTTATTTTTAGAAATATACTAAGATTTTTTTAAAATCTTAGCTATTTATAAATTAACAGAGTTCTATTTAGATAGGTCTGATTCAGGGCCAATGATTTTCTGTAGTGATAAATTGTTAATTGTGTCCATGACAAATTCATATTCTGCAAAATTTCTATACATTAAAATTCATAATTTTTGCATGAATTTTGCATTAGTTGTTTATAAATTCTGTAGTGATTATATAGAAATCTTGAATATTCTGCAATTAATTTGTCATTTAGCTTTCGGATTATTTTAGATATTAAGCAAAATTTTCACCAACTATGCTTACATTTCAGGTTTATTTATTTTCTACATTAGAACTTTTCAAAAGTTATATTTTTAGAACCTTGTACTTATAAAAAAAAACTAAATAATTTTCTACATTTCTACTTTTTGTGGCAATTCCGTGCTATTCTTAATATATTCTGTATTTACAACCTAATTCTGTGATTTCTGTAGCATTCTGTAAAATGCAGAAAATCATCGACCCTGGTCTAATTTTATTATAATTTGTTACAATCTTTATATATTGTTAAAATGGCCATTATTTATTAAAGAATATATTTTATTTATACAGTACAGGTTAGTAAAAAACATCTAATCTATACATATAGATGCCAATTTGGGGTGCTTATATAATTAATTCTAATTGGCTAATTTTTGTGCAATTGATTTTGTTGGCTAAAAACCTATATATATATATTTTTTTTTATATTAAATACCAATTTTTTAAACTTATATAAACTTTAATACCTTATAACTTTCTTAAAATTAAAAATAAGAAAAAATAAGCTACCCCCTAATTTTTTTCAAAAATCTTAAAAAACACGTTAGCAGTTGCTACATATAAAACTTTTTTTTACTAAGTAGACTTCAAAAGTTCGATTAAGTAAAGTTGTTCAGCGCATCAAAATATACTTATAGTAAAAATTTGGTATCATTTGGACAACTTTTTATTAGTACAATTTTCAATTTTTTCAAAAATGCCTATAAGTTGAAAATAAGCTACCCACGTTTTTTTGTGTAATTTTTGGCCCAAAAAAGGTAGCTTATTTTCAGAAATATACAGTAAGAGCCCAAAAGTGAAAATAATTATATATAAGGGAACAAATTTTGAAAAATTTTATATGGGCCAAAATAAGTTTGCATTATAATAATAGTGGTTATTACCATATATGTGTACTACTTTATACATTTTATAGTATACACTCTTTTTGCTTAATAAAACTTTCTGTTAACCAAGATACTGTTTGGCTAGGTTAAGCATGATATTTATTAGTGTTGTAAATAATGTTGATTTAGTTCTAAACCAATAAGTTAATCCTATGCCAAGAATAGTTATAAAACATGAATCACATTTCATGAAGGTTACTATACATTAATTGGTAGCTGATATATGTTGTAATATTTGACCTGTGTCATAATATTGACTTCTGCCATAAGAGATAATATCTGACTTACGTAATAACATTTGACTTATGCTATTAGAAACATCAAATCTATTTTCCTGTTTTTTCAACATCGGTAATAAAGTTTAATTGTGCAATAGTTGAAAAATAATTGTACAAAAATTAAATTCTTATTAAAAAACTTATTTGACATAATCATCTTTATTGCTATAACCTTTTATAGTTTGTTTTATTGTAACTTTTTTTTATTTCTGCAACATTATATATTTCTATAATATATAACTTTTTTTATTTTATATTTTTTTTATTGCCAATATTGCCTAGCTACTGAAATAAGATTATAACAAATAAGTGCTATCAAGGGAAAAAGACCCTCTAGGCCTTAATAAGATTTTTAAAACTTTAATCAAAGATATCTTAACAACTACTTGATCAAATTTGATAAATTTTTTTATCTGAATTCTACAATCTGTATAATTCAAATAAAAAAGCTTTTATTAAATTTAATCAAGTAGCTATTGTAATACCTTTAATTAAAGTTTTAAAAAAATCTTATTAAAGCCTAGAGAGTAAATGACAGTTATTATACTTATATCATTATGATGCTTTTGACGTAACAACACATCAATTGGATGCATCTTCAAATGTCTGCATTTATAATATCAGCAAACAGATAGTGAGCAAGTATAAAATTTTGTAAAGGGTCTTCGATTGTGATATATAAGAACACATTGATTATTATAATACAAAATCTATATAGTTAACAATCTTCAAGTAATAAAGATAGATTTCGTGGTCGCAGTTGTAATGTGAGATCAGTTGATTTTTGAATAGTTGCTTAGGTTTGTGGCTGTTATAACAGTAATTAATAGCACATATGTAAATATTATTTGGTTTTACTGCTATATATAAGTTATTAGGTTAAGGTCTGATTAGAATGAGCCCAATTAATAAGTAATTGAAAAAATGAAATTTGCCATGAAAATAAAAATGTATTAAAAACTTTTCGTAACACTTGTGTTGCCTAGTGTAGGATTGTAACCCAAACCTACTAGTTTGGGATTTGGTAGAAACCCAAACAGTATTTACTACTGTAGGTTTCACAAAATGCTTCTAATTTGCTGTAATATCAAATATTTATGAAATATAACTTGTATTATAGGCTAGAAGACCCTGGTTTGGGTCTAATCATTGTCATTGTGATTGGTTAGATTTTGGTGATTATCTCATAATTTTATTGGCTGATCGACTAATCAAATTATGAGATGATAGTATTAAAGTTTTACTTAAATATTAAAGACATATATATTATTATGTATATAAGAAATACCTTAATACCTTATTATTTTCTATAAAGAAGAAATTTCAATTTTATTATTGCAAGATCATAAATTTTATCTATTCTATCAATAAACACATTCTTTTCGCCTTTCCGTACATTTTTATTTGATGTCACAAATGATGCTGAAATTTGAGGTTCTCAATTTAAAAATATAAATCCTACAAAATCAACCTATACACTTTTGCTAATGTTGCTAACCCAAATCCTAATTTACCCTTAAAAAAAAAAAAGCTAACTCAAAAAATTTAAAAATCACANTATTTGATGTCACAAATGATGCTGAAATTTGAGGTTCTCAATTTAAAAATATAAATCCTACAAAATCAACCTATACACTTTTGCTAATGTTGCTAACCCAAATCCTAATTTACCCTTAAAAAAAAAAAAGCTAACTCAAAAAATTTAAAAATCACACATAATATATACAAATTTAGCATCATCCAATTTAACATCATTTGTGACATTAAATACCCAATAACTACTAATTGTCAAAGCTATCTATTGTGACAATATTAAAACTTCATATGATTATTCAATGTTGGATCTAAGAAGAAAAGTACATTAGCATTAGTAAAGATCAAAAATAAATAAATAAATAAATAAAATAAAAGTTGGTTTATAAAAACATAAAAAAGAATAAACATATCAAAAAATTAAGTCTAAATCGCATAGTTTAAATAGATTTCAAGCTAAATAGAAAGTTTTAAAATACTCAAAAAGTAGCTCTCATCTTTCAAATTATCTTGCCGATTACCAAATTACTTTAACGTCTTATAGAAAAGTAGGTATGGTTTTTAAATTTTTATACTACAACTTGTGATTCTCGTGGCGAAAAATCGGTACTTTAATAATACTTTAGTATAACGAAATAATCTACAAAAATCAGCCAATCACAATAGAAGTTCGAGCTACATTTAATTATCCGATCTTGGATTAGATCTTTAGATTATCAATGTTGAACTTGGATATACCCGATTAAAAGTCAAATTTATCGTTATCAAATGCACGATTATTTAATGAATTAATAGTTTTTGAGTTTGACACTATATTTGAGTTTTGGCGATGAGCCCAAACTAGGTAGAAATACCGAATCCCAAACCCAAACTAGGTATGAAAGAAACGCCGTAACTAAAAAAAAGGGTTTGGGTCGCAACCCTAGCCATAACTTTTGTAACCTGTTGTATTATCGTAATCTGTTGTTTAACTTATTGTTCTGCTGTAACTTGGCACCCACTTATTTGTGCGGGTAATACAAGCTCCTGGAGAGGAAATAGCCAATCGGAGAGTGCAAATTTTGACTATTCCGGATCAGCCCGACGAAGAATTCGAACATGCGTAAAAGAAGAAAAAAGTGAAAATACGCAAAAACTAATGTTTAAATCGATCTTGGAGCACTAATTAAAAATGACGGGAATGAAATTTTACTTATATGGGGAACCGTTAAAGCAGGGTGCCATCACGTGATCCAGCGGTCGTCGGCCTGTCCATCCGGAAGTCGGAGCGATACAATAACCAATCAAATTCAAGAATTTTTTTTGCCAAAATCTGGGGCAAATTTCATATATAAGGCATATCGGTGCGCGAAACTTTTCTTTTTTGTACAAGAAAACAGGTACGGCGTCCTGCAATCTTTCTTTTCTTTCTTTCTTTTTTTT
>QKWP01001195.1:106163-140631 GCA_003550325.1 Gigaspora rosea | reverse complement strand
TTGACATTTTTCAATTATAAATGAAAGTCGATTTGCATAATAAAAAATCAAGATAATGTAAAAGAAAAATTACACGAGGCTGCGTAGGGCCAACACATCACGAGATTACCCGATAGTCACCTGTTTACCTTTAGCCAATAAACTCAATTATCTCAAAATAAAATATATGTAAAAATGGGCTGTTTCTATTGAAATCACCACATATTTTTATTAAACAAGATATAATTATCGTATTATTATAGTACGATTAAAAAAAATTTACATGAAGCTCCTTATTGTTTGATCAAACCTAAATTAAAATGCAATAATTCGATCATGAAATTTTTCTGGAGAAAAAAAAATCGTGAATCCAAGTTTTTCCTAATTGGTAATATTTATTCTTAAAAGTTCTGTATTCAATTACATTGGTAAAAATGCAACTTTCTTAAAATTTACCCAGGATCGCCAGCAAATTCACGCTCACGTGATAACAAATTTTCTTTGAAGATACACAAGGAAAATTTTTCGTTAGTGACGAAAAAGTAGATTCTCATGCAAATTTTTGAAAATAAGCGACGCTTATTCAAAACGAAACATTTTGTTTTTATGTTATATTAAATGAAACATGAAATTGCAAACCTGTAACTGATCATAATAAGTCATTAAATACAGTTGCAAGTTTTCACTCTCACACACTAAGATCATGATTCATTATTGATTAATATTCATGTTACTGCGAAATTATGTTGGCGATTCTGGGGTAATTAAGTTTAATATATTTATTTGGTAGAAACTACATAATTGCCTGAATAATTTATATGATTCGCATCCATTAACTATTTATTTTTCATGTGCAAAGGGAGATAATTAAAAAAAAAAACGGTTGTCTTTACAAGATTACGTGTCTGTCAGCGATAGTGAATACGTGATTAACTAACATTCTTTGTCAGATAAGTTATCCAAATATCGTTATATGATACGATTCGAATTAAGGGTAGGGTAAATTTTGTAGAAATTACATTAACCAAAATTAGCAAATTTGGTTCGTGTAACTTCCACAAAAAACTACACTTTATCTGGATAGAATAAGTTTATTTCTAATCTTATCTAAGATAATGCAATGGTTTGATCAAATCCGATCAAATAAAGATAACAAATAAGTTATCATACCATTAATCGATACCCGATCCTTGAAAATTTAGTCTATCCCGTTATTTTCAAGTTTATGCAATAGAAAAATATAATTTAATTTTTTCTGATTGTTTAAAGTATGATATTCTTTAAAAGTTCGTGTGAACTTTTTCGTGAACTTCCTGGGGCAGATCACTGTTCCAAAATAAGTGTAAAAATATAATTTTGCAGGAGGTATCTCTAAATTTCGCATTTCTGAAGATAACCTTTTTAGTCAATTCTTAACTATTTGATCGAATTGATTAAAGTTTTTTGTTAAAATGATCACTTAATTGATTAATTTCTCAAAAAACTCTTTTTCTTCCTTACACGTCGTGTTTTCTGAAATTTATAAATATGTTGGCTTTCTCTTCTTTTCGTTTTTTCTCACAATTGCACAGCAGTTGTAAAAGAATTGTATAATCTTTTGATTCCTAATATTATTATTTCTATCCTTCTCTAAAATCATCATGAATAATCTAGATCATTACAACCATCACCAAAAGATCGCTGTTTGCGCAACCGATCATTGGTTCGGTAATGTTATCGCTAGAAGTCTTCTTTTGGATGGCAAGCATAACATCGTCGTCCGTTGTCTGGCTCAAGATACCAATAAACATGTCAAGAAACTTGATCGCCTAGGTGGTGAAATTCATAGGATCGATTATGATCGTCCTGAAACAATTAAAGACGCTTTACACGGTGTTAATTTCTTGATTTTCATTGGTGAAGCCGATAAAAATCGTGTTAAAGAAGCTAAAGTCATGGCTGATGTATGTTAATTGTTTTTTAATTAATTAATTAATTAATTAATTAATAATGATAATGGTATAACGGTTTTACTAAATCACATCAGTGATGTTCAACACCACCATTGCTATATCTCAAAAACTAACTAAATAATTAAGGTTAGATGTTTTAAGTAAAAATGTTCAATTTTATTATATTACATAAACCTCTATTTTTATCCTACTGTATAACTGTAAAATTATATATGGTGATGAACATCACCGGTGTGATATATAATTACTGTTGTATTATCATTATCATTATTATTATTATTATTATTATTATTAATTATTATTATATATATCTTTTAACGCAATACCAAATTATATTTTATTTAGGCTGCTGCTGATAGAGACGTTGATAACGCGATTATTCTATCTGTGGAAGGTGCCGAAGATGGTGATGGTAAGATTATGAATGATTTTAGGGAAATGGAAAAAGAAGTGTGCCAGAGAATTAAGCATTCTTGTGTGATTAGGTAAATATAAAAATTTATATTCTATCATTATATGTATATTTATTATTCCATTTTACGTGATTGTTTTTTTTCGTCTTAGAAATTCTTTCCTTCAACAAGCTGTAAGTATTATATATATATATATATATATATATATATATATATATTTTAAAAAAAAAAAAAAACAAAAGAAAAATTAAATAATGCTTATTATGTCTGTGTGCTAATAACTTTTTTATATAGTTCTTCCTTTGGTCTCCAAATGTTGAAGATAGAGGAGAAATCAATATGACTCCCCGTGAAAGTAACGAATGGGCTCCTATTAATCTCGATGATTTGGTGTGTGCGATCGCAAAATTAATGTTACAAGAAGGCAAAGTGGTAACCGAACTCAACAAAAAACATCGATGCAAGGTCTATCGTTTGACTGGTCCTGAGCTTGTAACTGGTCGTAAAGTTGCTGAAACTATCAATCGAGTAATTGAAGGCAGAGGTGATGTTGAATATCGTACCATTAACCGTCGTCAACTTGAAGATTACCTTTGCAGTCTTGATGATCATGATGATGATGATGGATGTGATCGTGATCGAGACCGAGAATTAGATTACGATTCTATTGATGATACTCTTCTTGAACAACGTGATGCCATTTATTTGATTCAACGTGGATTGGCCTTTTTACACGAATCTCTGGCTGATTTCTTTAGAAATACTCAACAATCTTTGGAATGTGGAAAGTCTAACTTTATTGAAGGTGTCCACAAGCTTGTTTCTGCGACTGCTTTATTCGAAGAAGTTAATCGTCAATCTTCCGCCAGAAATTATGGTCCTAATAGAAATGCTCTTGGCATGCAAGACAAAATGACTGGTTCAGGTCGATACAGAGGCGTTCAAGAAGAGAGATTCAATAGAAACGTTGCTGCTTGTGTTGATACAATGCGGGATATCATTGCAAGATTGAAGAGTATTGATATTGAAAGATTTGAATTAGATGCTCAAGATCGATTAATCGTTTTATCTAATATTAAAGATGCCGTTGAAGTTATCGAAAATATTCAGAAGAGTCTTGATGTTGTTCCATTTTTACTTGATGGACGTCATCGTCATGATCGTCATCCTCAGCCTTTCTTACCTTTGTCCAAGTATGAAATTGAGTTAATGTAAGTTACATTTAAATTAACATAAAAGTTATCTACTTTTATAATTCATTACTAATTTATTTAAAAAAAAATAGCCTCGAAGGATTGGATTATGTTAAAGAAGGTAAAGCTGATCACACGTCTGATGATTACAAGAAAATTACCGGCGAAAAACCTACTCGTATTAAATCATTCTTCGAAGTAAGTTTTTTATTTATATTCTCGAATGTCTTTATTCATATCACTTCACAAATAAATCAAAATTCATTCTTTATTATTAATAATAGGACAATGCTGAATCATTCCGCCCCGGTAAAAATACCCGCCCCCGTCGCCCTCGCGATTCAGACGATAAATCTGATACCTTAATTATGGGTAGACGTATTAATAAATTGTAAAATTATATATATATATTCATATAAATATATATTTAGTATCATGTAGTATTATTTCTTTTCGATAAAAAATTTTTTTTATTGGCGAAAAATATTTGAATTGGTATAATTGATATTAGTAGTATTTTTTATTTTTATTTTTATTTTTTTTGCACTATTGATATTGGTATTTTTTTTTCTTTTTGCACTATTTACCCTAAAAAAGAAATGTAAATTTGGCTTTAATTTTTTGCATACTTTTAATGTGATGACAAATTATATAAAGTTTTGATTTTTACTACATTTCTATTATATTTAATCGGCAAAAAATTCAATTATTTTGAGTTAACAAAATTAAGTACATATAACGAATATTATTTCTACTTGATCATATATTTTTTATAATAAAAATAATCAAAATAAAAGGAAAAATTATTACGGCGCGGGTAACCTGTATTGAAATTCTCAAAAATTTATGTATAATTTGAAGTTCTTTAAATGCTTGGTTATTTCATCTATAAGTTTTGTGTGCAAATTTGCCTCACCATTGATTTAAGTGCATTTCGACAAAGTCATTTGAACAAAAAGTTTAGATTTAAAACAACAATATTAGGAAACTATAAAATTATAATATGCGAAAGTTGTTTCAAGGTACTCTTGATACATTTTTAAATCTTTATTAATAAAAGCCAATTCGAACCAAATGTGCATGTTAGAATATTTAATGATAACAAAAGCCGAGTCGTCGTAAGAAGATTCTGCATTAAAATTATCACAATAACTTGAATAAAACTTTACAACAGTTGATTTTAAAACGGTCCTGCAATAAAACTAACATAACTTTTAATAAAATTTTACGAATAATATTATTAAAAACCTCTTCACACAATTACAATTTTAAATTTGGTTACCAAGACCAGTTCACGTAACAAACACATGATTTTTTAGAATATATAAGATCACAAAAGTTGATTTTAAAACGGACCTGCATTAAAACTATCATCATAACTTTTAATAAAACTTTACATACAATCTGATTAAAAACCTCTTCACACAATTACGATTTTAAATTTTTGGTTATCACCTTTTATGTACTAACAAAAAAAATTTCTTGCAAAATTTTACTATAATGTTACCTACTAACCCATTACTAACCCTAACCAAGATATTACATTTTAAAAAGGTGTCATGAAAATAATTTTAGCCAATCGAAAAGTATGCTAAAAATTAGTAAAAACATGAGTAACAAGGTCTGATTGTTAAATCAATAATTCTTATTAGCTTTTACTATTCTTCCCTTTCGATTTTACAATATACAATATATATTATCATGTACTGTAAAATTTTATATGTCACGATTGAATGTTTACATGAATAAAAATTTCTTCTAGTAAAATTAATATATTTTGACAGTTGTATTACAATTATAATAAAATAAAATTTATTGTAATATGTGAAATTAATAGTAATTCAATTATTAAATGTAGAAATTTATAGCTTACATATTTAAGATTAATTGATAAATAATTAGCTATTACTAACTATTTGATAATGCCCAACACATCAAATTTTTAATCAGTTGATTTGATTTTTTTTAGTTTTATTGATAAATATTATTAATCAAACTAATATTGATATTGTATTTTATTATGCAATTGATATATTTCTTTATTTAATCAAGAAAATTATGTAAATATGGCTTCACTTATTGAACTTTTTATTTTAACTATATTTTTTATAGGTCTCGATTGACATTCCAATTTATGAAAAACACACAAGAATCGAACAGTACACATGAATTTGAAGAACTAAGATAAGTGACACAAAACAAAATATCTTAAGCACAAAGAGCAGACAATCTAATGAATACACTATTTAATAAGTATAGGCTCAGGTTCCCGTTTCCTAGTAATAATTGGTGTTATGTAAAATATATATAGGTTTCATTTTATAACGCTATTTACGGATCTATGCAATGCGGGTCTATTTGAACAAAAACTTTTTGACTATTACAAAAATTTTTTGTGACTTCACTAATGAAGCTCTTTTTAACTAATCTAATAATGCTAAACCTAATACTAATCTGGTTATAATGATAATTACTGCATATAGTAATAATTACTGATGTAATAATTACTACATGTAGTAACATATTACATGTAATAAAAATTATTATTACAGTTACTACTCTTTAGTAAATAATTACTATATTACTACAAATTGCATTTTTGAATTACCAATCATTATTAATATTATGAAATCCGCTGACATTTCTGTTTTAGGCCAAAAGAAACCAAGACTTTGTTGCCCTACAGGATGCTTTCTTTGTAGGTGATAGCAATCTTGATGATGATAAAGAAAAACTCAACGAGTTACTCAAACCGATTTTTATAATAGAATATTTCATACTTTTATTGGTGAATTATCTGTACTGATTGGTCAATAAACAGTCACTTATTCAATTCAATTCAGTCAATAAGTGTTACAATGATTTAATTGAAATATGAAATAATCTTTAACTTATATGAATTTCCTATATATGTTATTTTATTTAAATTGATAAACCACTTCTTATTAAATGTCTTATTAAAATCAATTGATACGTATAATAATCAGTACTCGTACAGGAAGGCCCCAATTTCCGCATCGGAATCACGGTCGGCTGGATCGGAACTAATCAATTTTGCTCAAGATCATTACTACAGTACTAGTCATTCGTTAAATAAAAATGCCCAGCTGATAATTTCGCTATCGAACCTGTTAACTATTATGACTAAATGTCGGTCTAGTTCTGACGCATTCCTATCCGGAAACTTGGGGTGCCTACTGTAAAAAATTAATTGATCCTTGTAGTATCATTCTATATATTTCAAAAGAATTAATTAATCATCAGCTTATTTTTGTAGATCATCGCAAAAATATATTGGATTAATGGTTAACTTCGAATTACCTCATCGAAGGTGTATTTCCTAAATTTTATGGCTGCGAGTCCATTTTTGAGACAGCGAATCGTTACTTTAATAAGGATCATTAGATAAGATGATCTGTTAAATCGATTTGCCGGACACGATTAATAACGATAAGACGGAAAATTAAATAAAATATACTATCCTGTACGGGGTTTTTGATCAACAGATTTCGTATGCGACTTCGTATTCTCTAAATCCGGTTTTTACGAATTCTTCAATGGATTTTTTTTCTTGATCCCTAATTTGCTAAAATAAAAAAATATATAAGTACTTGCGTCATCATCATTAACTAATAAAGAATACTCGATATTAGAATGTATCCTATTCACCCTTTCCTACTAGGATCCTTTCCATCTAATACCACTCTAATACCACGAAAACTGGGGCCATCACAATCACGCGTGCAGAGTAGCTCACCCCAAGTAACCCTTGAAGGCCATCACAATCACGCGCGCAGAGTAGCTCTACCCAAGTGGCGTCAAACAGAAAATCACCTTAATAGAAACATCAGAAACTGATTGAGAAGAACGTTCACTGTTAAAAAACAGTGGCCACGAAGAGCTTTCAATTCTTCAATCAGAGTTCATTACACCGACGTGGTATTTTAACTTCGGTATACATTATAATTCGGTAAATACTTAATGAGAAAACTCACCCGTGTGCAGTTTCATATTCGCTAAATAAACAACTTTTTCGAAACCGAACTCCACTAGTTCTTCAATGGGTTTCCTTTCCTCGTTCCTTTTCTCTAGAAACTTCTTTTCTGTGGGAAAATTATTAACCATTTTAGAAATCTGGGTATATATAATATAAATAAAAAATCCGGAATCATTTTTAGTATAAAAAAACTATTTACCAAAACTTTACAAGGAAAATCTTTAACGCGCAGAAAGCCCGTTTTTAATGTACTGAATTTTGAGATAGGCGATTTTGAAAAAATTTACTGATGTTGAAATATGATTGGCCAGTGAAATTTTTTAGATTTTACCCGGTAGATCATGGGCCAAGATTATCTTAGTACTGGGCTAAATTAAATATTATGTGTAATCTGACAATCCTCGGGTAGAAATTTTCTTGACGGGTAATCTCTAATATAGTTTAAATTGATACTTGATGTTATAAAATTCTGGGCTAAACGTAAAATTCATTAGAACTAGTGGGTTTTTGTTTTCCGAATTCAGAGTAATTTTCGACCCGTGACCTGACGGACCTCTAGTTATATGTAATAAATTATGAATTATTACTTGGATAACCGTGACGGGTAATCTCCAATATAGTTTAAATGGTTAAACAACGTTCTGGGCTAGAACATGAAGATTATTAAGATTATTTAATAAATTAGTTAAAAAAGTAGTACACGTGTATCAACCGGTTAGCGGCTGTTAACTATAGCAGACTTATTTACATCACTATAATAGTTCAGAATTGTTAGATCCTGATTTAACAATAATTTGTTGCTTATACTGTATCTGAAAACAAATTCATATTTACAGCTGTTTTCATAAATTCTGGGACATCTGATAAAAATTATTTCGGCCGGAATTGGATTTTTGGCATTACAGTAATTCGATAACATCGAATTCAAAAACTTATCGAATTCGGCTGATCAACTGTCCCAGAATTTATGAAAACAGCTGTAAATTCAGATTTTACACAAGTTTTCTGTTATATCTAATGACTAAATCCGGGTCTAATGGTTAAACTCGAATATAAATCCGGATTCAAGTATTAACTCTAAGGCTTAACGCTTGAGAACAATACAAATTCGCGTTAACTAATCAACACACGAATTTGCACTAAAATATCACTGTATATAAGACTGTAAAAAAATTGGTTATGGATCTATGCAATCCGGGTCTATCTATTTGAACAAAAACTTTTTGAGAATCATTGGCTATTACAAAAAATTTCGCTAGATCAGGTGTAAGTGACTTCACATTAACAGTTAATAAAGCTCTTTTTAACTAACTAATCTAATAATGCTAAACCTAATACTAATCTGGTTATAATGATAATTACTGCATACAGTAATAATTACTGATGTAATAATTACTACATGTAGTAATATATTACGTGTAATAAAACAGTTACTACTCTTGTAGTAAATAATTACTATATTACTACAAATTGCATTTTTGAATTACCAATCATTAATATTATGAAATCCGCCGAAAGAAACCAAGACATTGTTGCCCTCAGGACGCTTTCTTTGTAGGTGATAGCAATCTTGATGATGATAATCAAACCGATTTTTATAATAGAATATTCAATAAACAGTCACTTATTCAATTCAATTCAGTCAATAAGTGTTACAATGATTTATTAATTGAAATACAGTATATGTTATTTTATTTAATTGATAAACCACTTCTTATTAAATGTCTTATTAAAATCAGAATGAATAATAATCAGTACTCGTACAGGAAGGCCCCAATTTCCGGGTCGGATCACGGTCGGCTGGATCGGAACTGATCAATTTCGCCCAAGATCATTACTAAAGTACTAGTCATTCGTTAAATAAAAATGCCCAGCTGATAATTTCGCTATTGAACCTGTTAACTATTATGACTAAATGTCGGTCTAGTTCTGACGCATTCCTATCCGGAAACTTGGGAGTATCATCCTATATATTTCAAACGAATTAATTAATCATCGGCTGAATCGTTACTTTAATAAGAATCATTAGATAAGATGATCTGTTAAATCGATTTGCCGGACACGATTAATAACGATAAGATGGAAAATTAAATAAAATATACTATCCTGTACGGGATTTTTGATCAACAAATTTCGTATGCGACTTCATATTCTCTAAATCCGGTTTTTACGAATTCTTCAATGGATTTTTTTTCTTGATCCCTAATTTGCTAAAAATAAAAAAAATATATAAGTACTTGCGTCATCATCATTAACTAATAAAGAATACTCGATATTAGAATGTATCCTATTCACCATTTCCTACTAGGATCCTTTCCATCTAATACCACTCTAATACCACGAAAACTGGGGCCATCACAATCACGCGTGCAGAGTAGCTCACCCAAGTAACCCTTGAAGGCCATCACAATCACGCGCGCAGAGTAGCTCTACCCAAGTGGCGTCAAACAGAAAATCACCTTAATAGAAACATCAGAAACTGATTGAGAAGAACGTTCACTGTTAAAAAACAGTGGCCACGAAGAGCTTTCAATTCTTTAATCAGAGTTCATTACACCGACGTGGTATTGTAACTTCGGTATACATTATAACTCGGCAAATACTTAATGAGAAAACTCACCCGTGTGTAGTTTCATATTCGCTAAATAATCAACTTTTTCGAAACAGAACTCCTTTCCTCGTTCCTTTTCTCTGGAAACTTCTTTTCTGTGGGAAAAATTATTAACCATTTTAGAAATCTGGGTATATATAATATAAATAAAAAATCCCGTGACTGAGGATTAAAAATACGTATCATTTTTAGTATAAAAAAACTATTTACCAAAACTTTACAAGGAAAAATCTTTAAGAATTCACTAATCCGAGAATGAAGTAATCGATTACTCGAAAATGATGCCAAGATTATCTTGGGTATGATATTGGGCTAAATTAAACGGTTAATGCTGTTGACAATCCTCGGGTAGAAATTTTCTTGACGGGTAATCTCTAATATAGTTTAAATGGTTAAATAATTATGACATCTACATGTGATACTTAGTGTTATAAAATTCTGGGTTAACGTAAAATTCATTAGAACATTAAATTTTTTTTTTTAAACTTCAAATATTTTCTAACAAATATTCAATTAAATTTATTTTAAAAAATTTACAAAGTTATAATTGGACAGCTGAAAATAAATTCAATTGAATTGGTAAATTTTATATTATTAGTTTTACGTAATATGCTCCCGGAAGATTAGCAAGTGAGATTGCGCCAGGTATCATTGTAACAAAATAGAGCGAGAGAAGTAATATCAACCGGTTTGGCGGCTGTTAACTATAGATGCAGACTTATTTACATCACTAGTTACGTTACGTCTCATTATTTTATAAACCGGTTTTTATATAGGATGTAACTAAGTGATGTCATAAGTCTGCATCTACACTGTTAACTAGGAAAAATGGCAAAATCAGGAGACTACAGTGTGGAGTAAAAAGGCTGTGGTCGAATATATCGATATGAATTGAACGTTTGCAGAGAGAAAGGGTGTAGAAACTGTCTATTCTCTATTTCCCTTTTTATATTAGTTATTTCGGTGGCTTTCGATCTTGATGCTCGCGGTCATAGCAGACAACGTGGCACGTGGTGTAACCCTTGATCAATGCTGTTGACCCTTGTCAACACGCAAATTTTATTTAAAGTTTCAAAAACTAATAAAATTTAGAATTCTATATTAAAAGTAAAAAATTTAAATAACGAGAATTTGAATATATATTAAACATTTTTATTTAGAGTACAGTATTAGACATTAAATTTAATAAAAAAAATAAAATCTTTTAATTCTATACGATGCTGTAGAAACACACACCACACACGTAACACCATAAAAATACCACCTATAAGCAAGTTATAAGCACCGCACAAATACCAGAGTATGTTTATACTGTATATTTGATTTTATAAAATTAAAATAAAAAAAAAATTTACCAAATATGTAATTACTAAAAAAAATTTTATTTAAACTTTATTTTTTTTTATATAGTATATATATGTATTAAAATTTTAAATAAATTTTTTTAATAAGCATATATATATTTAAATAATATAAAATATACAGTATCTATATACTGTATAACAGAATAAGTATTACACTTGCCCAAACTACTTTATTCCAAATCCATAATTCCAATTTTTATTATAATATATTTGGAATTGGGATTTGGTATATAAGATTTGGAATTTAGAACAATTTACTAAGTTTGGGATTTGTGGCAAGCACTGTATACATCTACTGTATTAACATAAATAATGCTCTCAGCTAATGCAGTAATGATAAAAGCGAACTACAGTGAAACCTCCGTAACTGATAAATGTACTCTCTATGAATGCACACTCAACCTCTGACCCAAATATACAGTATATGTACATGACTTCTATAAATGCAAATTTTCTTATTGTTCTTTAAATGCACGTTGCTAAAGAGCGTGCATTTATGGAGGTTTCACTGTAGTTACAGTTTGAGCTCGAACTAGTCAAACTAGTTTCGCCTGAATCACTTAACATCTCTTAATATATACTAAATCACTCGATTTCCCTATCACTTAGACACCATACTAATTAATGTATTGTTCAATAACTATTAGTAAAAGAATTTCAAAATTCAGTCATATAAATTTATTATTGCAAATAACTTGATACACTAAAGTCACAAAGTCGTGAGACGGTACGATTATAATTAATAGTCACGAGATATCGTCTGTGCGTCGTAATTTATTTCTTTATTTGAACAGTCTCACCAAGTTATTGAAATTGGACAATTTGAGTGTTATTCAACTCTTCTCAATGAGATGATAATGCTTGCGTCATAACAACCTCCTTTTGTATATATACAAATATGTTAATATACATATAAACAGATGAAGTATAATTCAATTTAAGTAATTTTAATTAAGCTTTAAATTATGGTAATTATTCGTTTTAAATTATACCACGTGTTTTACCAACACCAGAAACGTTTTTTTTGAAAATCAAACAAATCCCAAATTTATTTATATTTGTTTCTCAAATCTCGTGAATTTTCTATAATAGTATTGCAGTATTGAGATTTTTTATTTGTGACTCATATCTATAAATAATAATTTTCATCGACAGTTTCGAAAAAAAAAAGCGCTAATAATAATAAGGAAATTTATCAATGTACAAAAAATGAAATAATGCAGATAAAAAAATCATTCAAAAGCTCGGCAACAATGTTTAAATACGTACACGATTACACAATATCAGCTTAATTTTATCATACCAGATACCGATACGTATAAGTATACGTAATACGTACGGTAAGAAAGTTGAATGTTGTGAATGTTCACAATAGAAATCCCCTTTTGTACGTAGGTACGTATGTACGTATGTACGTATCAGGTATCTGGTATTTATATACATACATACGTATGTATGTACGTACGTACGTACCTGATTATTCAAGATTAAGTATTAAAGGTTCACTTGTTCTTTCAAATGTGATAGTCAAATAAATGCGCCATAAATGCGCGTATCAGGGTTATGCAATTGTAAATATGACAATGAAAAAATTTATACATGTGCAATCATGATTATTTATCATGTTTGAGACTAACTATGTATGTATAAGTAAAGAAATCCTTCAGAGGCTAATTTGTATATGTATATATGTATGTACCGGATAGTTTACTGAACATCCACCTACATTTTCTTCTCAGACAAATAAAAAAAAAAAAAAAAATTTTTTTTTACTGTCATTTTTTTTTAGTGCTTTTTTTGTCTTGTAAGTCAAGACACCGTTATCAGTGTACATGTCAGTCCACACTTTTCGGTTTAGAACCGTTATTTTAAGTCAGGTTTAGATTATAAAACGACAAAAAGTGAGAAACATATACAACTACCCTCGAGGCTTGGTCTTGCCAAAAGAACTACTGCAACTTGTTAACTTTCCTCATCCATTTCGAAAAGGGCACAGTACCGCTTGATAATTACTTACGATTCAGAAAAATTTTACAAGCTTTATAACACTTGTTAAAACAAATTGGCGTGTCGGCCGTTTAACTTCTCGCGGTAGCCATTTTGAGCTGCAGGTAATACTGCGATTACGTCGTTTTTGTTTGCTAAAAAAAAAAATATTACATATAATTTATTTATTAACGAAACTTTTGATGTTTTTTTTTTCCAAAAAAGATATCGAAATAAATAATCATTTCATTGATCTAATTTTTCGAGTTTTATATTGGTATGCATTAATTTGTTTTGGCCGTTGGGTGTATATCTTGGTGAACCTACCCTCTAAAATCTATATGAATTCAAAACAATACTTGAATATATATTTTCAAGCATGAAATTACGGCTGTCCTTTGTTCATCAGATGTTTCCTCATCTTTAACAAATTATTCTCTTAATGAATCCTAATATAATTTACGCAGCCATGGTTGCTACTCGAAAGCAGGATTATGGAGTAGGGCAACCCGTTTCAAAACATGATGAACACAAAGAAAATGAAGTTGGTGTTTCTGATTCTGAGTTACCATCTACTCAAAGAATAAATAAAAGTGTTACCCCATCTACTTCGAGACGGCGGCGTGCTAATCGAAAATCTCAAGAGAAGAAATCAGTTACAAATAATATTCGTAGACCTAAATCTCTTCCTGTAGACGATCAGTCAACTACTATTGTTCCTTCTTACATTCCAGTAACTAATGAAAGATCTTTAGAAGATCAACTGATCGAAAATGTTAATTCACAAACAACAGAGAGACCACCAATAATTGAAGATGTTTCTAGAAATAATATACAGTAAGAAATATATATATATATATATAATTAAACAATGTATTCTATATTTTAATATATATATTTAAATTTATATTAGGCAAACTCGTCAGGATTTTTTTGTCGCCATGATTTATGCTATATGGATAAAATTTATTAGTATGATTGCAAACGTATCGGTTGAAATTCGTAAATTCTTGGTTGGCCATAAAATAACTTTAATATTAGTCATAGTCTTTATATTATTTTTCATTTTATTAAAATCAACGGATGACGTTGATGAAGTCAGTATTATAAGCGATAATGAGACAAGACAGTATGATGATATTTATGATTTATTGATGTCTAAAATTGGTTCTATGCTGGGTTCTAACTACGGTCCAAAGACAATTCCACCTATGTTAGACGTACATATGAATCTAGAACAATCTATACAAAAAGTAGATGAGATGTTACGAAAAACTGTACCACCAATCGTTGAAAGAGTTCTCCGTGAAAAATATGGTTCAATTATTCTTCCTGATAAAGAACAACTTAATGAATGGGTAATGTCTGCTGCTCATAATTTAGTTCAAGAATATATTAAAACTGATATTCGTAATATGCCGGATTTTGCTCTTTCATCAGGTGGTGCTCGTATAATTCATAGTTTAACTTCTAGACCTTATTCTGAAATGCCAAATACAAAATTTCACAAAATGTTTTCTCTATTACTTTATAATGGTTATGTTCATGGTCATAAACCTCATGTAGCTATTGATGGAAATAATCAAATTGGTAATTGTTTTGCTTTTTCTGGTATGAGAGGACAACTTGCAATTCAATTGAGTAGAACAATATATATCACTTCCGTTTCATACCAACATTTGGATCGAAATTTAGCTTTGGATGATACAAATATTTTGAGCGCACCGGCTAGATTTGCTGTACTTGGAATTCCTGATGAAAAATATTTATCAAATTCAACTTCAAAAGCTCTAGAAGTATCACAAGGTTTCGTACGACTTGGTGAATTCATTTATGATCTAGAAGGTCCACCTGTACAGATATTTCAAGTTGAGCATAAAAATGGGAGTGAACGAATACCCATAAAGAGTATAATATTTAAAGTTAATAGTAATTGGGGGCATGATAGGTACACATGTTTGTATCAATTTAAAGTTCATGGAAGAAATGTTAGAAATGTGTTAAGGCAACATCAAAAACTTCCATATTCAAAAACATTTGAAAGTACACCTGTTGTTACGTAACGAAGTTTGATATTTGTTATGAGAATTAGAAGAGTATTACGGTTTACATCATTAGATTTTTATTTTTTCTACACGTGTGGTATTTGGTTTTGGTTTTTTGGTACTATTTAGTAATTAGTATTTTGAATATAAAATTTTAAGATTATACAGTTATATAGAATTTAATAATTAGCATTATACATAGATATATGCATATATTACATATTTGTAAGCTGTTTTATATACTTATACAAAACGCGAAACAAAAAAAAAAAAATTTGTGAATATTAAAGTGAAAAAAAAAAATTAGCTTTGTAAAAAAATTTTTTTATTGTTTAAAAAGTGGAATATTAAATTTGTGTTTGATTTGTATTTATTTAGCATTTTATTATTAAAATAGAAGATACTGTATAATATTATCAATTATTAAGTTAATGAGCATCTATAGGCTCTTTGTGCTAAATTTAGTACAAATTCAAAAAATTATTTTACAATAACAAACTATAAATTTTATTTTAAAGTTTGCTAAAATATACTTTAATACTAATCCTTTTTTTTTATTCTAAATTTTAGCAATATTTTATTAATAAAAATTTTGTACAAATTGATTTTAAGCTTTTTGTATTTTGCAAAAATTTTGCTGTACTTAATTTAGTACAGTACTAAAAGAGTTATATTGTATAAAAATCAATATATAATATAGAATAGGGTAGATAAATGGTATCAGTATAAGATAAACAATATGAAATAAATACTAGGTGACAAACAATATAAAACAAAACTATAATCTGATTGGCTGTTTATCAAACAAACTGACTTATTAAAAGTTTGTATAAAAACAAATTGTATCATATTAGTTTTCATGTGCTACAGATTTATTGCGCTTCAAATCTATTATTTTAACATACCACAATCTTGATATTTTGTTTATTTTGTCTAACAATTTTACTTTATCGATTATACTATATAACTATAACTATTTATTAAAAAGTTAAACCTAATAATAATCTGCAAAGATCTTTAAATTTATCAAATAATCACAGAACTTGGTATTATTTTCTGTAATGCTTTGTATTTAAAAATTTTGCAGTTTTATTAATAGTAAAAAGCAAATTTGTACAAATAATTCAAATAACAAATTCTGTACAGATAATTTTATTATTTTTTATTTTCTTTTTTTTAGTCTTTTTGTTTTTTTTTTTTGTTTTTTTTTTATTTTTAATAATGTTCTTTTTTTTTATTTTATACACCCAGGTCTGGATTTTCATTTTTCAACTCTATTACACACTTCTGGGTAATCTACAAAAAATTGATAATTATAAGCATATAAAAGGTTTTTTTTTGTTACTCTTTTTTACTTTTTTTTTGTATTAAAAACAAAAAGCATCAGAATATAAATGAAATTTTTTGGGTTACTTGAAAATCTGATCTCCAATTCAAATTGGAATCGTGTGATCATTTGATCAATTTAATTACTTTAAATTGCTACTAAAATTCTATCTGTATGTGATCAGAATCCAATCACTTTTCAAAATCGAGTATAACATTATATGATTAAAAAAATTCAAGACAAATACTATTTATTCTATTAAAAAAAATACATTAGTAAGAAAAATATACGGAAAAAAAATTATACTTAACTTTTAAACCCACTACCTGCTCTACTCAAAGTTGTTTGGAATAGTATACAAAAGTATGATTTCAAGTTTTGATCTAAATTAAGTTTAATTTGAAGCAAAATTTGAAATTACATTTTTGTGTACTATTACACAATGCACAATTACAGATTGGGTTTATTAATTATTTTTATTATTTTTTTTGTTTTTTTAAAAAATTTTTTTATATTTTTTTATATTAATTTTTTTAAAATTATTTTTCTATTTTTTTTTTATTCATTATAATTTTGTTTTTTTAAAATATTTTTTATTTTTTATTATTTAATTTTTTTTAAAATATTTTTCTATTGTTTTTTTTATTCATTTTAATTTTGGGTTGTTTTTTTTTAACATTAAACAATTATGCTAATACTTTATTAAGACTCTTGAAATCACAATAGTAACTATATAAATCTATCTAATACTAAGTTTAGTATTACCTGGCCACCCAAATAGTACCTAAGTGCAATCTGTCGCACTGCTTCAAATATGAAGCAGCCGCTTGTCTAACTACTTAAAGTCTTTAATAGAAGGGTTTTCTCTTTTCTATATCAAACGCTAAAATATCTTTCAAACTCTTTCTTCGTACTAGCTAATAGATGCTTTTATTAGATTTACTAACTTTTCTTAATCTTCTTTATCTGCCTCTAGGATAAAAAACATATACAGTCGCACTCCCATATAAACACCTCATATATAAGCACATTTCTTTATAAGTACTTTTATTTCTTGAACCAACTACTATTAAACATATAAAAATTACTCTCTACATAAGCACATTTCTATATAAGAACACTTTTTATCAGTTCTGATAGTATGATTATATGGAAGTGCGACTATAGTACAAACAAGAGCATTTAATGAAAACAAAGGGCAAAATAAAAAAGAAGGTAATACTATCAAACCTAAACAATAACCAAAATCAAACAAATATAAAAGAAAAGAAATAAAAAGAACAAGAAAAAAAAACTGGTGCAAGATAGAAAGAAAATATAACAGAATTGATATCAAAATTGATACAGTATCAGTCCTAAGACTAATTTAAAAATTATATAGACTGTATAAAGTATTCAACTTTACCAAAGTACTATATTTACATATAATGGGAAGATATCAAAATAAACTAAACTATGCCTTTAAAAACATTCTAGAAAGAAATTTCATCTTAAGTTTATCTCCAACAGATCTCACGTATCATTCATTGTTTATTTTGTAAGCACCAAAACTAGGGTAAGGGGCACGGATATTTTTTTAGGCATGCCCTCCTGGGCATGCCTTGGACTGGAGGCATGCCCTTCGTGCCTGGGCATGCCTCTGTCAATATATTCAACCAATCAGAAAACAATAAAATATGTTATCATTATCTTCACTTTGATTTCTTGCACTGTACATATTTATCACTATACTAATATTGGTATTTTACAATACTTAAAATTGACCAATCAGATTATATTAATTTTCAAATGATTCAATCGTCATTTGGATTTGAAATGACCCATGACCGGTTATTAGTCATTTGGATCATTTGGGTTATTTCAGATCATTTGTTATTTCTGTTATATACTGTATTTATCTTATAAATAGCAAATAAGTTTAATTTTACAAATAAAGTTGTATATAAATAAATTATAAATATATATATAGTTAATTATACATATCAAAAAAGCTTATAATTTTTAGTTCCAGACTTAATAGCATGTGTTTTCCTAGTTTATTAAATATTTACCTGGCACTTAATCAATTGCTAACCTAATCTTGTGATGTTAGCTAAATGAATATTAGTAAAATAGCTGTTGGTAAAGTAAGTAGCATCAATTTTTATGCTTATTTATCTGAGTTTATTTTATTCAAGTGAGTGTATAAGGATTTTTTATTATTCAAATTCAAATAGTATAAATATTTAGTCATGTGATATGGGCATGCCTTTTGGCCTAAAGGCATGCCCAGAGGCATGCCCATGAACCCTATGCCCCTCACCCTAACCAAAACATACTCGTAACTTGATTCCAATTAGGTAGGCACATTCCTGATTTGAATAGAGTAAACATTGCTGATCTTTTGGAGGAGTAAGCCAGATTTTTTACTTTTGGCAAAATTTCAAAAAGACAAAGAAGAAATATTAGGGGTACCAAAACTTGTAAAAAGTCTAAGTTTTAGATTTTGTAGAATAGTATAAACAACCAAAAATATGTTTCTGTCTAGATTTCTATATCTTCTGACAAAATACTTTAGAGTTTTAGCACTACTATATTTTCTATAGCAACAAAGTCTTTTATCCGGAAAACCAAACCCACAAGGAGAAATCTTTTCAGCTTTGTTTTAGTCTTCTCATATGCAATCTGAAGTTCTGTATTCAAGTTGTTTTTAGATAAAGTTTTTGTTATATATAAAAATACTAACTATAAAATTTTCATAGATTGGCATTTATGGAAAGTTTTGGTCCAAAAAATTATTAGAAAAAGTTTTTGTTGTTTTTTTAAATATTTTTTTATTTTTTTTTTTATTTTATAATAATTTTTTTAAATTATTTTCCTATTTTCTTTTAATTTATTTTAATTTTGTTTTTTTTAAAAAAAAAATTTTTTTTTTTTTTTTATTTTAATTTTTTTTAAAATTATTTTTTTATTTTTTTTTAATTCAGTTTAAATTTTTATTTTTTACTTTTTTACTCTTTGACAGTTTATTTTTTTTAAAAAATATTTTTTTATTTTTTTTTTATTTTAATTTTTTTAACCTATTTTTTTAAATTTATTTTTTAAATTATTTTATTTATTTATTTAAACAATTCTAACCACCATCCTGGATAATTTCACTAAAAATCATCCAGGTTACACAATTTCATATCGATTAATGAAAGATCGATTTAATTTAAAATTTATTATACTGGTACATAATCATACATATGCATTTAGTACTATATAATCAAAACCCCCTTCCAAAACTCAACATACTAAAACTAACCCTAACCCTAACATTTAGGCCTCATGATTATTAGATTAAAGTAGGTTATTTTATTAAGTTACCTATATTGCGCAAAATACATTTGAATCATCAATGTGCATTAAAATTTCCAAAATACATCTCTAATCTATGAACCAATAACACAGAAAACTATAGTGAAATAACAAGAACCAACGACATAAAAAGTCACAGCAAAACCACAAGTATAAACGATACTGAAAACCACAACGTTAAAAACCAATGCGAAATCACAAGCACCAACGACGAAAAGAGCTTCACTATGGGCTACGAAGAAACCACAAGCACCAAACCACGGCGAAATCACAAGCACCAACACACTTGAAGCCAAGTCGAAATCACAGGCACCAATGACGAAAAAAGCTACGGCGAATCCGCAAGTACTAACAACACAGTGAAATCACAAACCTCAACAACACTAAAGCCACGGTGAAATCACAAGCACCAACTACACTGAAAACCACGCAAAATCACAATCTCTAATGACATTAAAAGCCATAGTGAAATCACAAGCATGAAAAGTATAGCGATATCAAAATCACAAACAAAAGCGAAAGCCACAGCAAAATTACAATCACCAACGACCACAGCACCAATAACATGGAATCCAAGGCTTTGACGATGACTCTACGATGATTCTAATGGCAAAGGCTTCACTAGCTATTATCTAGAAATAAAGTAGACGTAAGTAAACTAAAAAAAAAAACAATCAATTATCACTGATAATCGACAATCAACTTCAGTTATATATAATAATCATGTGATGGTGATTAGTGAAACCATCCTGGATGATATTAATAATAATTTTATTTATTTTTTTTTTGTTTTTAAAAATTTATTTATTTTTGTTTAAATTTATTTTAATTTTAATTATTTTTTATTTTTTTTTAATAATTTATTTTAATTTATTTTTTAATTTATTTTAAATTATTTTATTTATTTTTAAAAAAAAAACTAATTTAACACCTAGTGTATTAAACACAGGTATTTGTATAACATGTAAATAAAATAATTTTATCAAATAAACAATGAAATAAATAAAATTTTTACTAATATTAGGGTTATAATTAAGGTCTGGAATGGGGTAGGGGCATTTTTTTATACCAAAATTTTATAAGAAATTTGAATTATTTTTACTATATTATAATTTATAGAATTTTAATAGTGAGTTATCCAGATGGTGGGGTAATACTAAAAAAAAGGCATCGCAGCTGCGCCTTGATACCTTTTTTTACCATTACCCACTATCTGATTTTATTGTATTTAATTAATAAATTAAAAATAAGTTTATTTAAATTATTTTAATAAATTAATAAAAGCATTGAATAAATTATTTTTATTTTTTCTGCGCCATATAAATTCTTGCAAGTGTTTTTCTAACAAATGTTTAGAACAATTTCTAGATGATATATTTAATTTTACGACGTTTAATCCTTCGTGTGAACTCCAGTTCCTTTTTGAATTCTATTTTTTGAATGATTAACTCTTCTATAAATTATGTTTAATTGATCTAGATGGCTATATTCCTTCTAATGATCCGTGTGAATTATTGATCTTGGTCTTACATGTTGTTTGATTATTTTTTTCAAAGTTGTTGCTTCTCAATCTTTTGTTATAACAAAAAAGCATTTTCTTTCTTTGGTATGTTCACTACTGACTACCCAGAAATTTTCATTCTTTTTAAACTTCGATTCATCAATCTCGCATATAATATTCTTTTCATCAATGATAAAATTTTTAGTAGTTAAGGTTTTGATTGCTAGATCTCTAAATTTATTTATAAAATTTATTATTGAATGCGACGAATAGTATGTTATCATGTCTATTGATGTGTAGTTTAGCTTGCATAACCACAAATAGCCAATTAACATGACGTCACCATATTTTAGATTGCAATTTTCGAATATGGTGTTTTTAAAAATGGTTACGGTTTTCTAATATTCCTTGCACCTATAAAATTTTTCGTATCTGGCAACTTCGTGGTTGCACAATCTGCAGTAATTTTTGTCTTTCAAAACATTTTTTTTGATCAAAAATTCAATGCATTTGTCCTCATTGAACCAAATTTCTTGCAGGGCTTTTAGGCTCAGCATTTTTTATTTTTTTTTTTAAATTAGATCTATTTGTATTTATATATTTTATTAAATAAATAAAAATAAAAAAACAAAAAATATAAATTACAAAATAATAATTTATTTTACATTCCCTTCCTAGAGCCCCCCAGGGGGCAGCTGCAATTGCTGATAGCAGGACGTATTCTTTAATGGGACCCACCAAACGTTGTTTGACCCCTATATAAGAATGCTATCCTCTTTTCCTTTGGCTTGCGATAAATGTATTAAGTAGTCAACTTTTGTTATGATATGCCCTGACGCCTCGATAGTATAAATTTGGTTGTGATAAATCACAACAAAATTAATGCTTATCTCATTTCACGGCATATCGCACAAGTTGATAACCAAATAAATAGAATTAAAAAAAATAAAGTATAAAATTCTTTAACTAAATTTTTTATTTGATTTATTATAAAATTCTAAATACAAGCCTCAAATTTCAAGTAAAATATACTGGTTTGGCCATTTTTGACCATAATAATAAAACCACCCAAATAAAAACAAATTCGCAAATAAATATTCATATATTCGTAATATTGAATAGTTTGTAATTAAATTGTATAGAATATTAAGTAACAAAAGAATAATTTTATAAATTTTTTGAAATAATAGTTCTCTCTGATTATTGTATGATATATTTTTACAAAATTAATTATGTTCTGAAGTATAATATAATTTGTTTCAAAATCAGTAAAAGCACCAAAAAAAATGATATCGTCAACCCAATTCTCAAACTCTACATAATTTCTATTTTTGTAAAGTTGAGCTTTTTCAAGAGATTCAGCTGTTACAAATTTCAATGCCTCATTCAACTTTGTTAACTCTTTAATTTGATTGGTCAATTCATCATTAGTATTTCGTAATTCAATAATCTGATCATGTAATTGGTGTATTAATTCTTGGTTTTGATTTGTCAAGTCATTATTTAAATTTTCTAAATTAATTATTTTATTCTGAAGATAGTTATTAGTACGAATTAACTCCTCGTTATTCGAAAGAAGCGCTAAATTTCGCTGAGATTGATCTTCCATGTATAAAATAATTTATTTATTTTATGTTATAATTTAAGGGTAGACCGTATTACTATAATTAAATTATATATATGCAAATGGTAGATCCTTTTGGCTATATAAAATTAATAGAGTACAAAAAAGCAATAAAGGCAAATATTTTTTTATTTTATCGAAATTCAATCAAAACCAAATAAATACAAACATTAAAACCCGTAAATTTCATTACAAAAATTAGAAGTAAGTTTTTAAAGAAACAATTCTAAATTTTGAAGCTACAAAGTTTGCGGGTGAAACTATATAATTTGCGGGTGAAACTTTATAGTTCTAGAAATTAATAAATATTCTAAAACACACGCTAGAACAATATAGAACAATATTGAACTCGTATATAAATTATTAACATTTTTAGCCAATAAAAATGAATTTTAAAATCATAAGATCGTTGATACTATTCTAGAATATAACAATGTTTTGAATATTTTGATCAGATGATCATTGTGTAACCATACACAAATTAGCCACAACAACTATGTGATTTTTAATTAGTGTTTACGGTCTACCCTTAATAGTTTTATTTATATAAAAATTTTAATATAATTTAAATAATAAAAAATAAAAATAAAAAAAGTTACAATTATCAATTTTTGATTTTTTAACTAATCTCGAATCTTCAAATATCCAACACATGATTTTCACAAAAATCATTTTCATCAACCAAGAATTCAGATTCAAGATTTCGTTTGCTATTCATGTTAATTTCTTGATAATAAGATTGAATTTTTCTCTGTTCATCGTCAATCTCATCTTGAGGTTCGATTACTTCTTTAGATTTGCCTTTCTTTTTTGTTCGTATATAATCTGAATCATCTGAATGAAGTTCAGATTCAGGTTCTGAAATATCGCTAGAATCTTCAGAGTATTGATAGTTATTTTGTTGGCTTGAAGATTCAATTTGTGGATCAGAATCAAATTCAGTATCGATTTCATTATCACTTTTAATAGTCGTATGATATTGGTTTGAAATTTGATTTGATTCTGTTATTGAATCATGAATTAATTTAATTTTTTTTACATTATTTCTTGTAGAAAAAATTAATTTTCCTTTTCCAGGTGCAGATTTTGGAATATTGGTTATAACTTGATCTGTAATATTATCAATATCTATAATTGTTGAATATTTATTTATTTCATTGTTCCAAAACCTGCGCCAATAATAAAAACCAGTATTTTTGTCTTGATAAATATCACTATCGATATCTAAATCTGTTGTAACTAATTTAACTTGTTCTAATGTTGTGTCTTTATTAAATTCAATGTCAAAAATTCGATTATTAAAATCCTGTTTGTTTTCTTTTTCAAAAATACATATGACATCACCTTTTCCAACACATGAATCAATTGGTTCACCTTCAAATTTGATAATAAAACGAACTCATCTTTTAAAAGCTTCTATATTAATTGAAGAATTATATCCACAAAGTTTTGTATAAAGATTATCGATTGAACCATTAGCAGTTATGCAAATATACATTGCAACAATATGTGTTTTTGAATATTTTACATCCATTATGCAATGCTTTCGATCTGTTAATTTTAGCAAATTCGTCCAACTTAAATTATTTCCATAAAAATCATCCAGTAGAATCACGATATCATTATTGTAATTAAAACTTTCATTATTATATTCTTCAAATTGTTAAATATCATTTTTTTCATACATTTTAGAAAATAAATCAGTGCAAAAATCAATTTTCCTGTTCCTTTATCGCCATATATGTATATAATACAAGGTTCCTAGTATCGTGAAATATTTTTTAAAGGATTCATGTCCTTAGTTTTAAAAGCTTTAGCCAAAATCTTCATTCCTTGTGCTGAATAAGACCACTTTTTATATCTTTGTGAATAATTTATAAGTACTTGGTTTAAATTTTTTCCTTGTTCTTTTTCAAGCTCGTCAATAGCTTCATCAT
Organism: Gigaspora rosea; assembly: GCA_003550325.1. Classification (NCBI taxonomy): domain Eukaryota; kingdom Fungi; phylum Glomeromycota; class Glomeromycetes; order Diversisporales; family Gigasporaceae; genus Gigaspora; species Gigaspora rosea. The sequence continues at coordinate 115,363 of QKWP01001195.1, read as the reverse complement.
AAGCATCATGATCAACAACTTGCTTAAACTTATTAGTTTCGAATTCATTTGTTTTAAGTTCATTTTCTTTTGGCTCTTTTTCAAATTTACTTTTATCATACAAAAAATCAAAAGGACCTGCAACTTTTGGATTTTCATTTATACGTGCAAATGTTCTTATGCATTTCTCATTACTAGTGATGCCACCGAAATTGATTTTTGAAAAAGGCCTATTTTGTCTCTATTAGAGAAAATTAACATTTTTTATAAGGAAGAGCAAATTAAATTTATATAGATATGTTCCTTATAATTTCATCTATTCAAAAAAAGTATCAAATAATTTCGTCTTTTAAGTAAAATAGGTCAAAAACAATTTCGGCTTCAAATTTTAATTTCGGGTTTTAGAACCCGAAATGCTTTCATCCTCATGTATACTCATTAAAGCGATTACAAATTTTAGAAAGATCTCTAAAATTACATTTGCATTTTTGACCTTTTTTAGGATTAGGATTATGTTCTGGATTATTATAGCGATTATAATCTTTTCCCATATATGCTAAACATTCTTCATCAGTACCATTTGCAAATTCTATATAGAGATTTGCTTCAAAATATCCTTTGATTCCAGAACCTTTTTTTGTTAAAGAATCATAGCTTCCAAGCAATATTTGTTTGTCTTTACGTAATTTGACAAAGCCTTGCACATAATATTTTTTTTTTCATATGATTTTTTATTCACTTCAAATTAAAACCGTAATTGTAAAAAGGGGTATGATTTTGTATTAAAAATTTGTGTTATATGTTCATGAATTGTATCAAGCCTTTTATATAATGTAAAATTGAATTTTTGAAACTTTGATTTTGAAGTTATTGGCATTTTCAATTTACATTATATGAATTCTACTAGGTATATTAATATTTAGTAGAGTTTATTAATTTTAAAAACCATCAGACCAAAAATTGTATTTTATGCTAACAAAATCGTATTTGTATACTTAATAAAAATTGTAGAACAGACAAAAATAATACTTGTTTTATAAGACGATTTTTGTTGTTATATTAGTTAAATATTTCTCTATAGCCAAAACAAAACATTTCAAAAAGTACGAAAAAAATAATCTACAAAAAACAATACAGATGTTTTATTAACATTTCTCAATGAGTTTTTGGCCAATCAACTTGAAAATTGAGATTCAAATACTCTGGGTTATGCTGATTTTGGTTATTTAAATGCGTTTTTGCAGGTCTCTTAATGTAATTTTCTGTAAATCATCGCTGTATACAAGGGTTCTATGAAACATATAGAAAAAGTTAGACATTTAAGAATTTTCAAGTATTTTTTTTAGAAAAATAACTTTTTTAATAAAATATTTGAATACAGTTCGAAGAACTTTGTATTTGAGTTGAGAAAATTTCTGAGTTATGCTCAAGAGAAGAGCTCATCTATTTATACTTTTTTAAATTTGATAAACCAATTAAAAATTGTAATTTTTGACTCACTTAATTCAGGCCGAGTAGCTTAAATAACTCAAAATTTTAGGCCTGGTAAGTTTGCAACTCAACTGATCGGCCAGGATTATGTATAATTCTGGCTAGTGAGTCATAAGTCATCTATACCCTATTTTTTATAAAATTATTTCATTTGACGTTGATCGTCATGAGGTGGGTCAGATTATTTGACGGGGGAGAGTCATTTCATTTGACGATTTGGAATTGAATTATTTTTACTATATTATATAGTGCGGAACACCTAAAGGCAGAAATTATGAAATTTGTTCTATTTTCAAAAATTTCATAGTAAAATTTGATGTCTTTGTGAATCCTTGCATTTTGATTGGCTAATAATTAATTTTTAAAAAATATTTTAAATTAATTTAAGAATTAATTTAGTTATACACCGTAGAGTACATTAAATTTTTTTGTACCCATTATTTTGATCATATAATATTACATACAAAATCAACATTGTTTATATTAGGTTAGGATTAGGGTGAGAACTATATTAGGGTTAGAGTTTGGGCTATTATATAGTAAAATTGCTCAAGGAAAACTTTTAATTAATGTACAGAAGGTGGTTTAGTATACAGTTTCTTGCGAAATAAGCAATTTTTGTCAAAATGAACGTTTGTTTTGAATTTTTCTGATTGTGTAATGTTACACCTAATCCTGAATTTTGGTGGTGATCTATAGGTTACATGATGCAGGTATATGTACCTTTGGGTACATATATATAATCCCTTAATTTAAAAATTAATTTTAAAATTAGCCAATAGCAGAAGGCTAAAACATGTGACTTGTCCCATTTTTGGCTAAATTTTTACGCATCATATAAAAATACTATATTTTTAAACTCATTAATTGAAACAATATACAATGATTTTTGAAAAGCTAAGGCCGCTAGGTTGTAATAAATTAGCTAAATTACAAAATAGGGCCTATTTTTTGTGATATTGTTTTTATATTGAATATTATTAGCTTTTAAAGTTTGTAAAGCCTTTAGGTGTCCCACACTGTAATTTATAGAATTTTAATAGTGAGTTATCCAGATGGTGGGGTAATACTAAAAAAAAGTGAAAATTTTTTTTTATTAGAGCCCAAAAGATGATTTTATAGACAAAATTTCAAGATATTATTAATTTTTTGTTTTTTGCTTTATTTTTGTTGTACAAAAAATGATCTGTATATATGCATTTAGTTTAATTTTTTGATTGGCTTTTATATTTGTTTGGTGTAACTAAGTATTAATACACCTAGTGTCCAAATAAAAAATGCCTATTTTAAATTATTTTATTTATTTATTTTAAATTATTTTGTTTATTTTAAATTATTTTGTTTATTTTAAATTATTTTGTTTATTTTAAATTATTTTGTTTATTTTAAATTATTTTTATTTAAATTATTTTTTTATTTTTAGAACCACTTTATTTATAGAAAAATTTCAATTACAACTTGATTTAGAAAAAGAAAGTACAAGAAGACCAGGATGGTTTGTATATATTTTATTTTATAATTATTTTTATTTATATTATATTATTTAAAACTAATACTAATCTTAATACTAATTATGCTTTAACTTCTATTCTAATCTCATATAACTATCTAATCCTATTCCTAATTTTACTATCTAATACTAACTATTGTATTCTATCTTCTAATTTCGACCCATTAACAAACATCAATTATAGCACTCATAAATGACTCTACTGGTTACGATATTTAATAAAATGTTAAGATAATATAACAAGATAACAATACCAATAATAAAACACTACAAATAAAATAGCAGTACAAGAAAGTTAAAGACATAACAAACTGACAATAGAAGAAAAAAATAAATCACTACTAATAAAACAACAAATAAACATGATATTGTACAGCGCCTTACCAATGATATAGTAATGATATCTATGCCTTGTCTATAACAAGTAAAAGCGCAATGACAACAATTGCAATATCAAACTAATGATAACATCAATAACAAAAAGAGTACCAACAATAATAACATTAATAACAAACAGTAATACTATAAATAAATAAAAAAGGCTATAAATTAACAAAAAAAATATAAAAAAATAAAAAAGTATACTTATTTGTTAATCTGTATAACAGGATAATTACGAAATCCTAATTCAAATCAGAGATTAATTAAGTATATGATCCAAAAAATCTTACCTATATCCTGTATCTGACCTTCACTTGGTACATGCTTCTGAAAAACTCTAGATATCTCTAATATAGATCATATTTTTTTTAGCAAATTGGAAAATTTGGTTAAAGGTCCAAATTGAAATTTTAGCAAATTAAAGTCAATTTAAATAATAGACCTATTTTTAGTTTTGGCAAAATAGTTAGATTTTCATATCAGCATAATTTATTTTTCATCAAATTATCATTTTTTTTAAGATAAAAAAAGCTAATAATAGTATTTATATAAAATTTTATTAAGACAATCAACTTTGAGTTACTAACAAAAGTTAAAAATGAGTTAAAAATACTTAGTTTTATAAAATAAGTTTTAATATTTTATTATTAAAATTTGCCTCTACAATCAAAATACAGTTCAAAACATATATGAAAAAGTGATTTACAAAGATTTTTAATTAAAAAAAAAAGCTATTTTGGAATGAAAATTAAACCAAATTTTAGTATTATTTATTTTCTAGAGGAGTAGAAATTATAACAAAGTTTACTAATGATTATAGCATATAGATAGCCTAAAGGACCACCCATATACTATGATCATCAGTAAACTCTATTATAATTTCTCTACAGTAAATAAATAAATAATCCCTAGGAGCATATCACTAGACTTTAATTAGACTACTATTATTATTTTTACACATGTTTCATATTTATATTCATATTGTATTTTACTAACTTTTGGGCTTCACTTTATTTTTTTTTATTTATATCATTTTTATTGTTTTTATTTTTTATCACCTTTGTTTTTTACTTCTATGTTTAACTTTTTTCAAACTTTTACTTTTATTTTGCTTATATTGTGCCTTTTTTTAACTTCATTTTACTGTGCCTATTTACTTTGGCTTTTAAAGTTCTTTTGATAAAACATAAAAAAACAAAAAAAAAAGATTCAAATAAAAATTAAAAATTAGAGTTTTCCAATCAGTGAAGAATTTCTTAAAAAAATTTTTTGTTCTTTGAAAACATAAATTTTTAATTTTATGTTCTCAAAAAAAATTTAATGTGCACTATAATATTTTTTTAAAAATAAAATTTTTAAAATTATATAATATTCATAATAAATTATTTATTATAATTTTTTACTATATTTACTTAAATATCTATAATTGAAAATGAGAAGAACTAGCCCAAAAATTATAAGCTTTTTGAAAATTAAATTTTTTATAAGAACCATTAACTTTGATCATTAAAAGATAATTAAGAGTATTAATTCGCATTTTATTTCTTAATTAAATTTTGTTGTAAAAAATTCACTCTGTAAAGGAAGTGCAGTAAATTACATAATTAGAGTTTACATAGGTCCTGACCCTCTCCTTAGTAATAGGACTATTGACCAATCAAATTTTATAATATTTAAAAAAATTCAAAAATGTCTTTGACCTAAAAATAAGATACTCCACAATCGACAAAAGTCGCTACATAGTAATGTCTAAATTTTACTAAGCAAATCGATTAAAATCACTTAAGTAAACTTATTCAGCAGGTCAAAATACACCTATACAAAATTTTCATAAGTATTGAAGAAGTTTTTATTAATTGACTTTTGATTTTTACATTTGACAGAAAATTTAAAATTTTTTAAAAAAATATATTCGATGAACGTAAAAATTAAAAATCAATTAATAAAAAGTTCTTCAATACTTATACAAATTTTGTAGCAAGTGTATTTTGACCTGCTGAATAAGTTTACTTAAGCGGTTTTAATCGATTTGCTTAGTAAAATTTAGACTTTACTATGTAGTAATTATCCATGATTAACTAAAAATCGATTTTACTTCAATATTATTGGCTATTTATACTATATATATACATATATAGGACGTGATAGATGGCAGACCCCCACTAGAAATTATGTAATTTACTGCACTTCCCTTATTATTATTAATTTTATATATATCTTATGAGAACATAAATTATAAATTTTTATGTTCTTAGCTTGTTCTCAAAAGAGAATATGATTTCTAATTGTAGTGTTCTCAAATTTTTTTGAATGTTCTTGAGAACATTGAGAACATTAAATATTCTTCACTGTTTCCAATGATCAATATGAGATCGGGAATCTTTTATAGAAAGATTTCAGTCACAATATAATTATTATAAATATAGTTAATAATATATAAAAAATAATAATAAAGGTAGCCATGAGTGATATTTAGTATGATAGAGGATTAGAAAGTAAAATTTTATTAGGATGTCTGTTACTTTTAATAGTATGCAGTAATTTGTTTTATTTGACCTTGTGAAAATTAGGATAGGTTACTATGATTTTTCCATTTTCATCAAAATTAAAAATTTTAGAAAATCCTAAAAAGTCATTCCAGAAACATTTGAAGTTTAGAAAAAAGCTTGCAAAAACTTAGATATTCAAATTAACAAAAATATTAATATTTTTACGAGTTTTCAATATTATTTATAAAATTTGAAATTCTACAAGTTGAAGATATGCACTTTAAGTATTATTAGTAAAAGTTTTTAAATTAACATAGTAGAATTTTTTTATAAATTGACACCAAATAGTATCATATTAAGCTTAATAAAGATTGATATATATCATATTTCATTTGGTATAAATTTTAAAACAACATGTGTTAATTTTAAATCTAAAGAAATTGTAAAGTAATGTGCAATATTTACAATACAAAAATATTTTTAATAAATCTAGAAGTTATAATTTAGTTTTTAGCAAATTACTATAAAATTTATATATAATAATTCAACTTTTAGCAAATTTTTTGATTTTAGGAATAGCAAAAACTTCTATATTTATACAGATCAGTTATGATCTATATAAGAGATATCTGGGGTCCTGTTTTGTTAATATTTGGTTGTAATGAATTGTTTTGCTCACTTGTTATTAGCTAAATAGTAATAAAAAGTGTATTACTAAAAGCGGACAGCACTAAAATAAAACAGCCTAAGTTGGGCTTTACTGTATAGTAGAGATATTTATACAAAAATATATTATTCTGTATAACAATTGCAAAAATTTACTTTATATAACGATTTGGGCACCAATAATAAATCAGGCCACAAAGCATATAATTTTATTATATACTATAAAGTTTATTTTTACAGTATTGATCATTAAATATTTATGCTATTGATTATATTCAGATTATGCTACTAGAAATAGTAAAAGTTGCTTTAAATCGTGTTTAAAATTCTGGCACAATTTTAAACAGTTAGAAATTTTTCGTTCATTTAAAAAATTTCATTACCCTTTAATCTAAAATAAAGTTGATAGAAAAAAAGCAAGTTATTATTGCACAATTTTAATTTTACTGTTCTAATTTGGATCTATGAACTATATCTAGACAACCAAATGCTGTTTTTATTTAGAGCACTACAATTAATTAGCTAGTTGTTGAAGTAATGTATACAAAAGTATAAAAAGCCATAGGTTAGAGATAATGATTAATCAAATATTTAGTAATCAGTCATTAATCGATAATGCATATAATAAATTGATACCTTAATTGGTTATAGTATTTTGGCTAGTCACAATATTTTGATTAGTCACAATACATTGATCAGTCATGGTAATTTGATCAGACAATGATTTAATCGATATTATATCTATAATATTTGATACTATTTATATAGCTAGTAATAGGACCTCTAAGTTTTTAGTTAATAATAAAAAATTAATAATATATTATTAATTTTATTAATAGTTAATAACTTTATTACTAATAATATCAATATGATGAATTAGATAACTACCAAAAGATTTAATAAAAGTTTAATCTGCAAATTAGTAAATTAACTTGTTTATATTATGCCTAATATTGATCAATTTAGGTCAATAATCAAGTATTAATTAATAGGCTCAAGCAATAATAGATTAATTTATGATGCTAATTGATCAAAAAGTATTATATTGATTAAAAAATTTTTAATATAATTTCATCTGGGTTGTTATTTAATTACTAATCTAAAAGTCTAATATTAATATTTCATATAGCTGAAAATTTTTGATGAAAATATTGTAATTATTAATATTAAGGGCATTGTGTTAGCTTCTTATTGGGCTAGTGTTGGAATCTTATCGGTTTATAACTAGATTTTCAGTTTAAAATATCTATCTGATTTACAATAAAAAATATATTGGATTTAAATTTGATTTTGTAAATAAAATCAGATTATCAGTTTTAAACCAGTTTTAAATAAGGTAGCTACGCGAAGTAGTCGCGCTAAAACCAAGAATGCAGATAATGGATTTGTAAATATATATGCTTCTTTAGTATATTATAAAGCTTTTAAATATATGTAGCAATTAAATTAATCTGGAAAAAAACAAGGAATTTTTATATATGTTGGTCTCAAGTGTCAATTTAGATGCGATTTCCCAGAGATCAATATAGTGCACAAGTATTATGATATAATTACAGTTATTCTCATATATAACTGTTATAGCGATTTTGCCGATAATTGTAGTAACACTCAATTGCTATGATATATCAAAACAAGATCTCAATTAGTGCTTAATTGTACTATATTTGGTCATGTTCTTTTGGCTACAATTTAATTTTATGAAATTTTTTTTTAAATATTAAGGGTGTAGCTCCTGCCCCAAACTTTATTAATACTTAAGCAAATTGACATATAGCGGTGCCTTATATACATACATATTATATACAAGTATTGAGACTAGGACTTCAGGCTGTGAAACCTTTTATCCACAGCTAAAACCCACTAGAGCTTTCCATATTTCCATTTATATAGTTGACCTGGATTTGTACGTCCCCTTTCAACCAACAATCAGCATCCACATGTCCGCCACTTTACCCACATTTCCCTAACTTATCATTTCCAATTTGGTATATTGCCAGGTTGGCGCTTTATGCTTCCAAGTTGGTGCACCCGAAATCTGGTTACCCAGAAAATCTCTTACTAGTGTACTTCTTGGTAGAGCTTAGAACCGGATATTTTTTTATTCGTACGGTTGTATCCTTTTTATAAAATTAATATCTGGATAATTACTAGTTTTTAATTTATAGATAACCGGATAATTGAACAGATAACCGGATAACCTTGCGGATTACTAAATAACCTCGCGGATAACCTGAAACCTATTAAATAACCGGATATTCTAAGGATACTACGGTAATCTTGTTAGTCGCGAACATGGTTTGCATTGATATTCATTGCGTATTGAAATTTGAACAGGTTTTGTACACCTAGTACGTTACATTTTCGCTATACCTGTAATTTCAATTCTCTATTTTTGATTTTTTTTTATTTATTTTTTATTTTTTATTTTAATTTTTTTAACGTTATTAACGATTTTTTTTATTTATTTTTTATTTTTTTTAATTTTTTTAACGTTTTCTTTTATTTTTATTTTTTAATCTTTTTTTTAAATTTTAATGATTTTTTTATTTATTTATTTATTTTTTTAAATTTTAAACTTTTTTGATTTTTTTTTAATGATTTTTATTTAAATTTCGATTTTTTCAATTCTTTTTTTAATTTTTTTCGCTTTTTTTAATTATCGCTACGTTTATTTTTTTTTATTA